>JBAIZZ010000042.1:971697-983780 GCA_037355905.1 Heliconius aoede
TCCTTCATGTAGTAAGTTAAAAAATAATATTTGAACATAAAAATTATCACAGAAAAATTATATATATATATAGCATGAAAGGCAGAGAAAACATAGTCATAAGCTCTTCGAACGTGTTGCGTCACGGCGCCTAACTGTAAACGTGACAGTAGTAGGTTCGATTACTACATGTAGAAAATAATTATTTAAATTTCCACGTTCTTTAGGACAAGGCGCGGCGTTAAGTTTTGCTACTCCACACGCAATATCTCGAAAATTATGCAAAAAAGTGGGGAACGAACTGTCTTCACATTAAGCTCCCTCATTAATCCTACTTTGCTATTAGCGGGATACAGCGTAACGTTACACAAAAAAATCACACAGCAAGGTAGGCATAAGGAACCTAATGTGAAGACCCTCCCGTATCTCGTATATTCAACTGCTGTTATTAGAGAAATTTATGTTTCTGGTTTGCAATAAGCACGTAAGTAAGTGTTTATCAAAACTAGATGTTGTCAAAGCCCGTTTGCTGAATAGATACAACTGTGTACTGACTGTGCGCGAGCAGTCGACCACGAACTTGGATGTTTGTCTATATACAAACCGACTAATTTGTAATACAATAGATAATGTTCCTTTATGGCGACTATCATATTAAATTGTATATAAGCAATTAAGGCCACCGTAGTGCAGTACCTAAGTAATGGAAGGGTAGTAGGTTTGATTCCTACCCAAAGAAATAAATTAATTGCATTTCTTTACTCGGGTAAAATGAGGTGTGGCGTTAAGTTTTGCCAGTGTCAATGGATTTAAAGATAAAAATAGAATTATCATCATCAAATTTTGATAGAGAAATAAGAAAACATGGAATCGACAGCCTGTATAAATAATCTGATAACTATTTTTTTCAGCTTCACGATGTATCCTGCATGTACCAAAGAAGAGAGACTAGTGCCTCCCTAAACGCCTCACTCCCCTATTTCCGCCAAATTCTGAACACATTACGTGTTGAATAGCGGAACCTAACGCCACGCTCGACACCAAAGCAAATAAATAAAATATACAATATTTTATGTTCTAGAGTGGGAATCGAACCCCAACCTGTCATGTCAACGCTTACGTCCCTTATGTCCCTGAGCCACGACTTAAATTTATATCTCACAGTTGAAGTTCTAAGACCCTATACGTAACTTTACTACGCAAATATTCATATATTCCGAGTCTCCATCTATCGCACGCATTTAGTTAACGTAGCACCGTCTTGAGCGCTACGAACAATAAGGGACAAATTACGTTAACTGTTATTTGCATGCAAATTCCTTTCTCGATTGGAAGTTCGTAGCGCGTGCATTTCAAGCTTAGTTGCATTATTGTATTGGCGTCGTACTTTCGTCATTGTCACTTACTTACATTTAAGAAGGTATATTAATATAATTGAAATCGTAGATTTTTTTGCGTGCCTACCTTGCTGTGTGCGCTACCCACAAAAATCAACGAAAAAATGTACTAAATGAGAAAAAATCTAAAAAATATATTCTCTTTATAAGCATGCATCGAAAGTTACAACCAAAAAATCACAAATTGGATTATTCATGACGCCTCTACTTTATTCGCCGAAAACTTGCGTTGAAAATATGATTACATCGATGATTATTATTATAAATAATTTCAAAAAATCGGTCCAGTGCGAGTTGAACACGCTCACCCAGGGTTCCGTATCAATTTCAAACATGCAAACTTAAATTTGTCAACTTAAATAAATTGTACTTCCCGTTAACCCACAATCGTACAAAAAACCTCAGCGGGCAAGTCTCACCCTTAACCGGTTTTTATATGCCTTACACAAACTGCAGCTTTATCAAGTCAATAATTTATTGGGTTTTTGTGCTACAAAACCACAGTGGTGTCAATTCTTGAACAAGTGTAAGCCACATCAAACGAATTTCTAATAAATTATTTCATGAATATTTAACTGAAATATTTGAAATTGTTGGAGACACGTTTCAATTACGAAAGTTTTGTGAAATTAATTGGAGAGTATTATATTCGTGGGATGAATCTTTAACAAACTTTTTTTTTGGATTATTCAATTATTTCTCGTTTATGTTTTTGATATTTTGTGATTTGCTTTCATATACAAATGACACATTAATCTTTTTCAGTACTGAACACGGAATGTCTCTGTCTATGGTGATGCAGGAAACGATGTCAGCGAAGTGTCTGTTCACTAGATTCTCTCTGTTTTCTCTAAATACGCGGGATACAGCGAAGCTAAAACATAACATAATATATTGATAATTCTGAAATTGGCTTACAACACTCGTGTAAAATATTTGTTGTTAATATTTGTGAGCATATTATTTGGCATAATTATAGTTTAAATGTCAATAAAAAACCTCGGGTACCACTATCCAATGACGTGGGTCTAAGAGAACATTGTATAGAACACGGCTAAATCAAAGAAAACAGTTAATAAATATAAGAATATTCTCTCGATTGTATATTAATTTGAAACTTCTAACATTACGTTCTGTTGTCGATCACTATTAAGAGATCTTTGTAATAAATTACTAATTTTTTTCATGGCACTTGCGCTTAAAAACTTATACACGTTAGTTAATAATTATCTATTATATATGTCTAAAAGTTAAAAAATATCACCAAGCAAAGGCTATTCTCTCATACAAAGACAATAAGTAAATCCAAATGTAATTTTCATTGTACTGAACGATCCTTTTCATTAATTTACTAACCGAGTTAAGTCAATTCCACGTTAAAACTTCGTTAAACGACAGCCTGCAAGTGAACAATACATACATACATTCATTCTCACTATCGAATGAATTTCATAGTTCCGCGTCGCGTACTCGCGGCGGCGTGCTGTTTTATCAAACTTTTTCATGGTTTTTTGTTTCTGTAGTTATTTTCATTTCTCTATTGTGGTTTGTAATAACTGTTTCACGATAACTAAGGCGGAATTTTTAACGTTACATCTACAATTATAATTACAGCCACTGATAGTTTGATTAAAATAGTGATAGATTAAAATATTTGTTTAATACAATGGAATTTGCTCGTTTTATATCTCGAAATACGAAAACGAGCAGCGTCATTTTCCAATTATTATTTTAAAGTATGCTATATATATATATATATATATATATACATATCAAATCCATAATTCACAAATTGACGTATCGTTAATTCTTATATAAAATTAAAAAGAAAATAATGTACCGTATCACAAACACACATGTCCGACAAATTTATTTTAACAGTAAAAACTAACTTATTCTATACAGTATAGTGCTGTTTAATTTTTATTTAGATCATTTCAGATTAGACAAAGCACACCTTATATAGAGATTAATATATAAAAGAAACTCTAAAGAGTTCAACCATTTTCCATAGAAATTTTTGAGATATTGTGTGTTAAGTAACGGAATTAGAAACTTTAACTTTACTTAATTCATTATTATTATTTATTACTTAAAATAGGAGTCTTACAATAAACATCGCATCACAATTCAATTAAAGTATGCCACATTGTAAACGTCGCCGGGAAACGTGGCACAAACAACATTTAATAATAAATTAGTAAAAGATCAATTACTTTAATGGTGTTGAATTACTTTTTACTGTGAAATTGAAAAATAATATTATTGTTACAGTTTACGTCTCTTTTGGTACCGGACTGTAACATTAAACATATTTTAACTTAAAAAAATTACCTAAATATGCATCTAAAAGAGCATATAAAATGTGTAATATTATTTGAATCGTTCGTAGGAGTGAATCGTTTATATTTATTTCCATATAAAAAAAAATTACTTTTATTAAGTTATGTGTACAGTACGATACTAGTGCTGGTAGTGGGGATGTACCTTATCGTCACCGATTTAACCACCACCACTCAAATTCTATACAAATATATGATAGGCGCGGAATATCTGACACTAGGTTTGAGTGCCTTGTTTGTACAAGAAAGAAGATTCAATAAAGTATTTTCTTTATTTCAAAAATTTGACAAAATGATAAATATAGATAATGCTATATCGTATTTAATACCTAAGCGTCTTTATCTGTTCGGAATCGGCGCGTTCTTTACGTACAATATTATTGATTGCGTCATAAGTTTAGTTTTTGTGTTTAAAAGTAGTGTCTCATATTGCAGCACATATATGGTACTTCTGTCAGTTTTTGTACATGATATGGAAATTCTATATTTTTCTTTATTACTTATCAATATTTTGGGTAGACTTTACGTTTTAGAGACACATGTGAGTAAAACTTTGAATGAAAAAGCGAAAGAAGAGATGAATCGTATTAGAATTTTAACAAAGAAGTGGAATTTTAGTGTTGGTTCACTTCATTCAGCCTATGACTTGCTG
The DNA here is from genome assembly GCA_037355905.1 of Heliconius aoede. NCBI lineage: Eukaryota > Metazoa > Arthropoda > Insecta > Lepidoptera > Nymphalidae > Heliconius > Heliconius aoede. Next base: position 976,068 of record JBAIZZ010000042.1, read on the forward strand.
AACAAGTGTTCTGAGGAACTCAACAAGATATTAAATTTACCAGTAAATATTTAATTAAATATATATCTTATGCCAGTCGTGGCGCAGAGGCAGAGAGTGTGACTCTAGAATCTGATTGTGGGCTCGATTCCCAGTTAAGGAATTGAAATAATTATTTCAATTTATATTTCCATTTTCTTACTCTTGTGCCGTGGCAAAGCGCGAGAGTTCCGCCACTCAACACATAATGCCTCCAGAATTCAGCATAAAGTGAATAAAAAAAAAGCGCTACTATCTTTGAACAAAAAAAATAATTTGTGTTATTATGTTTTCATGAAATAATACGCCTCGGATTTTAATAAAAGACATTAAAATATAAACGTAGTTAATAAAAATATAAAAATAAAATAAAAAAGTGGCTATACATTTAATGAAACTTTATTAAAACCAGTTTAACAAAAATTATATTTTATTTGACAAATTCTGTTAAAAATACAATAAAAATGTATATATATATATTATTTTACTTTCGACATAAACATAAAGATTGGTAATAAAACTCAGCCCAGAATAATATGTTAGATGCCGAAAGGCATCGCAGCACTTTATCTAGAAAATATCCAGCATTAGATCTTAAAATAATCGCATGTACCTATACTATAGGTTCTATCCTATAGTCGATACACTTATATTATTTTCTAGATTATTCTTTACAGTATATTCACTAAGGAAAATGTGTGATTTAAAGAAATAATATTCCGTTATTTATAGTTAACAATGGTGATAATATCGGGAGCGCTGTCAACCATCTTACACCTACATTATTGTATAAGGATGATTCAACTTGATCCCTCTGTTAGTATAACCGTTTTATTACTGGCCTTCTATGGCGTATGGTTTCCTCTGCTTAGCAGGGTAGGCAGAGGGAACCTAGAATTAAGTCACTTTGTTCCCTATTTTCCATTGCTTGGGGCATTGCATGTTGAATGGCGTAACAAAACACCGCGCTCAGCCTAGTAATCAGAGCGAAGAAATGAAAATATTAAATATTTTTTCCCCAAATGGGTGTCTAACCCACAACCGTCACACACAGTGCCACGAAAATTTCAATAATAATTATATAGTATATCATAAATTGACACATATGCCTCTGATACCTACATAAGGCTGAGTATAGGACGAAAGTATTTTAATATTTCAATATAAATAACATAGAAATAATATACATATTTTGTTTATTAATTCCAATATTTTTTGCAGGTGAAAGCAAAAGCGCTGTACATTATCATCAAATGTATAAAAAATACTTTTCTTTTAACGATACCTTGCTATGTATCTAACAATAGTAAAACCAGAGTAAGTGTAATACGTACTGTGATCCATGAAAATTTAATTACCACTCGGTGGGAGAGCTTCACGGGTAATTTTATTTTAACTTGTGAATATATATTTCTGACGATGCCTTAGTTTTATATTTTAGAGAATATGATAGTATTAATTAATACCTTAATTTTTATTAATTTGAAATTTCTGAGGCCAGTCCTGCGATTTCCGAAATCCTCGCTGTAGTAACAAAACAAAGCGCGGCGTTGAGTTCCGCCACTCTTCATGAAATTTCATCACAATTTTGAATGTATAAATATAAGAATGTATTTATAATATATTAACATTGTTTTTTTTTTTTAAATATTGTTGTTATTCAGCAAAAGAAGAACGCCGACAACTTAAAGCGTTTTTTATGCTGACGGAGGAGAAAACTTTTTTGTACACTCTGTGGGGCTTCATAAAACTGGACATGTCGCTGCCCGTCAGCTATTTGAGCATTTGTCTCACTTACCTCATTATTATAATACAGTTTTATAAATTTTTCGACTAAATTAAACAAAAAATAACAAAGAAGTGACCGAGTACCTAGGATTCGCCCATGAAAATTTCCGTATTAATCTAAACTAAAACTTGGCCAAAGCACCATTTTCATTTTTACCAAAAAAAAATTATACTATCATCAAAAATTTCTAACTTAACCAAAATTGTATAAAATCTCTTTTAACATGCTCATTACACACACGCACACACGTCGGCTAGAGACGCATGTATCTCTCTCATATATCACACATGTATGTAAATATGTTGTAAATAAACTGTAATAGCACATTTGATATTTGTATAATTTATGTAAAAACATTTTGAATTTGAATTTATAAAACTTACCTACTGAGGATCAACAATTCCTGAGTATAGTGACTGAAGGTGAATGAAGGTATAGATTTTGCTATGGAATCATAAAAAGAATGAAATAAAATCCACGTTGATATAATCGTATTTTCAACGTTAAAATAAATTAAAGAATTTCTAGTACTGTATATCTTCTACAACCTGCAACCAATGTAATTCTAAACTTTATTTCATCATAAATTTAAGTATTAGATACTAGTAAGTTAATTTAAATCACCAAACAGTAACATGTAAAGTAATTCAAGGTGTAAGATGAAATGAATGTTTTTTCAACAAAATAAGACTACTTTTATATGTTTTTATCAATCACAAAAAATACTCCAAAAAAATAAAATTTCCCTTCTGCTTCACAACAATATATGACAACGATTATATGAAATTAGTAAAATTCCCTTGTCATTAGATAAATTTTGTGATATCTAATGACAATGGCAAGGGAAGAGCGAAAAAATGGAAACATAAATATAAATAAATATTTCATCTCCTCTAGCGGGAGTCGAACTCACAATCAGTCGCGTTGACAGTCACACTACGTGCCCCTGCGCCACGACTGGCCTAAAATATAAAATATTTTATTTAATAACTTAAAAGGCAAAAAATATATTTCCATAAATCCAATAAGGAAATGATGAATTCTGTCCACGCGGACACTCACAGGTAAGTAAAATTCAATAAAGCTTTACGCATATACCTACTACACTATAGCTGTATGTCCTCGGACGAAAACGAGCTGTGAATATTTTATGAAGGAGGTCACTAGACATCGACCTGGAACGAAATTTGTCATATTTACTGCAACAAACAGCTGTATTAATATTAGAGAACAAGATGAACATTTCGTTACTTTATTATTTTTGTCTTTCTTTTCTTTCTGGTTTATGACTAGTATTATAAAAGTAATAACTTCATGAGGTCTCTGAGCTTTTTCTGAAATGAAGGCTTAGCTTAACTAGAGCCCTTTCATCTGATACCTCACTTGAAATAGCGGCTTTAATACCAAAATTCACCCCTTTTAAGGCTATAATTTTTTAGGATTTTACTATAAATGTATAGTTTTCAGATATTTTCCTGAACTAATACTACATGTAGATGGTAGCTTTCAAATTGTCAAATAACGCTACTTTCAAATCGTACGTTTTCTAAACAAATATTTTAGAATTATTCTTATTTCCCTAGTCTAATACTACAAAAGGCAGCGATTGAGCTCGCCGCTCAGTTTAAAACCTTATTTTAAATCAACAAGCGTCAGTATTAAAAAAATTTAAAACAACAGAACTTAAATTCTGTAGACATAAATCGTGTTTCAAGTGAAATTATTGATATAATGGTAGATAAAATAAAAAATAAAACACATCTCGAAATTTTTCGTCACATTCCAATGTATTTATTATTCACAGGTTTAAAATTATGAAACATTGCAAAGAAAATTAAATTTTATTGGAGAAGTATTATCACATAATACAAGTAAGCAAGGGATTAAGGGATATTTTATGTATAGGTCATTAATTCCAAAAATCCAAATTTCATATCAGTATCAGTCATATTAGTTTAATTTTTAATCTAATCAATAAACTTTGAAAACTGTACTACGATAATAAGGTAAGTGATGCACACGCTAGTGTAACTCAGAGGCAGTGTCATATCCAATTTTAAAACACCCCCCAGAGTGTACGAGAATGTGTTCTGATGAGTCAAATGAAAGAATGCTTTCAACTTGCGATTTTCTGTTTTATCTGAAAATATAAGGTAAAGAGTATTTTACTTTTTCAAAAGGAATCAGCTTTACGCAGAATCTCACACAGAGCAGGGTAGACGGAGGGAACCTAGTGTTAAGACACTCCGTTCCCCACTTTCCGCCGAATTTTAAATGTGATATTATTCTTTTTAAAAAAATCTGATTTAGTTGGTCTATTATAATTATTTTTTCAAACTTTTAAGATCTCAATAAAATATAAACACAGAAGAATTACAACTTTATTATATAATCTACTGAATATGGATACGAGCCAGCAAAATATATTACTAAATAAATGTATGCCTTTGTAATAATTAAGTTATTTATTATTCCATTTATAATTTTATACACTTACCCAGTTCTTCATTGCTGTTTAGTGTATCGTAAATCATGATACGGATCTGTTCCACTTGCGCTCTTGTCCTGTTTGAATAGTAGCAGGGCATGATCAAAAGAATTATATATCTCATACAGCGACTCAAAGTGAATGCAAAGATCGATTTAACTACCTGTAAAAACATTTATACGTTAATAATAATTTGAATATTTATAATGTCGTCGGCTGTGACAGATTTTTATGTTTAATTTTGTCTCTTTTAATATTTTATTCAATAAGCTGTTAGTGAGTATACATTGTGAGCGGACTATATGTATTTTTAATTCAATTTATAACATACAAGTAAAGCAAAAACGACACTAACTACACCCGAGTGTGTGCTGTCTTGAAACTCTTTAATACTAAATTTCAAACTCATTATTGTAGTTAAACCCGATGTGACCATCATTACGATTAACTGTAACAGAAACAGAAATATTAAAATATTAATGTTATAAAGGCACATAAAGGCAATGTAAAATAAATATAATTACCGATAAACTTATAATAAAGTTTAAATAATTACAACATTTATGAAGAAGATCGTAAGCATTATATAAAGAACTTGTATCAAGATACATTTTTGATGATAATTTTTCTAATCCATTGGTTTCAACTAATGTGTCGAAAGCTCCAGTGTTGTTTCTCTTGAGGCTTTTCGCAACGTGTGCTTTCAAAACAATAAGTCTTTTCAAAACTATCGTAAGTAAAAAACAAAAAAATACAATTTCCATCTCATGCACCAGAACAGGTATATAAAGAATATAATTTGATAGCGATATGTTAAGCTCGCTGTTCAACCAAATACATAAACTAAATACATCTTCAAGTGTGTTATATAGGACGGCGGCGCCGATTACATAAAGAAAATGGCGTTTTTGTATTACAAGCGGCGTCTCATTCAAAATATTGAGGTTCTCGTCAAATTTTCTGATAGTTGAGAAAAATTTTAAAAGTTGACATTCTTGTAAAAGCAAAGAGTTCAAGCCTAAAATTAAATGCTCCGCAGCCACTGTGATCCTGAAAACTAATTCTGTGGCAAAAGTGTGACCATCTATTATGAAATAAGTGTCCAGGGTCAATAGAAACACTATGGTGTAAACGTAACTCATCCACCGAACAAGTTTCCTACAACGAAAGAAATATATACGATTCACTCCGAGTATCATTTCAAATACAATGAGATATTTAATATTTTGTATTTCAACGCTTTCATTTTGCACATAGTTATTTCGTTTCGGCGATGGTGGTTCTTTCTGTGGTGCTCTTGTATCTTGAACTGTATACATTTGTGCTGTCATGCGTCTTATCCGAGCAATAGAAGGCTGTACAAATTCCTAGCAAAGGACCCCAAGTACAATTTAGCTATATAATTGGTGGGGCGGCCGATAAGGAAAATTTTAATTCCATTACCATAATGGATACGATATACATCAATTCTGACAAATTATTATTAAAATACATTAATATTTTATAAATTTTGACTATACGCTTTATACAGGGTGTTACTGAAACTTATTTTTAATATGTTTTTACCTTATCATGACAACAAATCAAACAGAACAGTTGCTTTACAAACTTTTCAGATGAAGGGAAAATTGAAAAATCTTAGTGTAATATTTTAATCTTTATTCAATGATAATTATTAATATATATTAATTCATAATTTCTTCAACAGGATAGTATAGTTTCTTACCTCAAATGGTAAAAACGGGACCCTTATAGGATCGCTTTGTTGTCCGTCTGTCTGTCAAGATCATTTATATCGAGATCGCGATCAGATATCAAACTGAAATTATTATCAAATATCTATGTATAATCTGCGGCCCTTTGAAGCACTAAGCACTAAAATTAGTCTTCTAAGAGTCGTGAGAAAAGATACGAGCCATTATGGGTCATTCCTCCGGTATTTTTTAATGAAATCCACCGCATAATCAAAGCCTACAGAGCACTTCCCGTAGACCTGCAGCTATAAAGATAATCACAAAATTTATTTTTATTTAAGTTCTCGACTTAAACAAAAATAAAGAACAAAATTCTCCAGCTGAAAATTTATAAGTATTTCATAAAAACAATTAAGCTGAAAATATTGATGCCGGGCGCAGGAACACAAAGGTGTGACTGTAACGCGGCGGGTGTGGGTTGGATCCCCACTCGAGGGAATGAAATATCATATATTAATGTTTTCATTTGTTCGCTGTGACACCAAGGCAGAAGTTGCCTGGAGTTAAGTTCCTCGAAAAGCGAAAAACGAACCTTTACCTTCTTTATGCGGGATACAGCGTGAAGCTAATTTAATTTATAAAAAAAATAACATTACAAATTTATATATGTAGTTCATTTTATACAACTTAAGTTTGTAAATTTGATTCGCTATTAAATCATAATCTATAGAAGTGTTGAGCACTTGTACTAGTACTGGAACGGGAATTGGTACAGAACCTTCGGTAAACGAGTTCGACTTGCGTTTGACCTGTTTTTATAGGAAAGCCTAGATAAACACAACCCAAATCACCGCTACCTACAACTTCGAGTTACATCAAACAAGCTACAGGTGCCTTGCCGGCCCATAAGGTGAAAATAGCCATATTTTTTTAAGTTACCCAAAAATACTGACGCAGGTAGACCACAGCTGTGTAGATCATGGAAGAAAGTTCCAAATCTTATTTATGAGGTTTTGTAAATTCTGAAGAAGAATAGAACAGTATATAAATAGTGGCATGTTTATGGAGAGAAGTCATGTAGATGAGAGACACTGAATACTAAGAAAAATTGTATTTTTAAATTGAGATTATAACTAATGAAGTTAAGTATAACATAAACAATAAACATATTATTCAGTACAAAAATAATTAAATATATAATGTACTTCAAATTGAATCTATGTTTCTTGGATAGCGTCCAATCTTTGCAAACCAAATAAGCTGTACGTTCTCATCGCACCACATTTAAATTAAATGACAATAAAATTTTATATGTAATAAAAAAATATACATATAAAGTATAAACCATTTAATCATTTTATACCACATATTATAGACTATTAAAACTAATTGTTACTGTTAAATATAACTTTTTAAATTGTGTAATGTCAACTGGCTGAAATATTTTAATCTCTGAAAACCTTTATTGAGAGGTTCACATGACGAGGGTCAAATTTAGGCAAGTTATTTTGTATTTGAAAATAACTTCTATAAAGGGATCGTCGTCAGGTCTTTTGTAACACCGGATATACGTTAGATATCCGTTACTCAGTACACGTTCCTTTCATGTTATGAACTAAAAGTGATCTACTGGAAAATGTAGACTAAACTGTCATTATATATATATGTTATTTAGTTTAAGAAAATTGTAGCGCTACTTTTGGTATTTAAATTACATAACAATA
>JBAIZZ010000042.1:983880-1020056 GCA_037355905.1 Heliconius aoede
CAAAATTGATCTTAATTTAGGAAGACGAGCGAAATCTAGTTCATCGACATTTTTTAAATCGTTTCCAGACAAATCAACCAGTTCTAAATATTGTAATGTACTTATTAGTTCTGATGGGAAGAAATTAAATTTATTATCTGTAAGGATGATTTCCCGAAGACGTGGATGTATTTTAAATGAAGATGGGAACAAATAACTTAATTGGTTGTCTGAAACGTCAATCACTTCTAAACTTGTACCTGTATTAAAGAACTCTCCTTTGAAGGCATTTAACTGATTTCCCCTCAAAGACAAATATTGTATCGCCATAACGTTAACAAAAGCAGGAGTCCTTATGGTTACAATATTATTATATGAAAGATCAAGGTGAGTTAAATTTTTAAGATTTTTAAATGTACCCTCGGATATTTCTTGCAAGTAATTGTGAGATAAATAAATTCGTTGTAGATTATGAGATTTTGAAAATAAATTAACAGGAAGAGCTTTCAGTCCTACGTTGCTAATATCTACTGATAATAATGCATCATTTTGATGAAATACATTTTGCGGCAAGACACTGATATGTAAATTATGACTCATATTTAAATGTGTTAAGCTAGGGATAGAATGGAAAGCAGTGACTGGAATTTCTGATATTTGATTTCCTGATATATCCAAGAACCAAAGACTAACAAATTTTAATTCTTCTCCTGTAAACCCTAAAATTCTATTTTGATTTAGTGATAAAAACTCTAGACTGGTCTCCAAGCCACTGAAGACATCCGCCGATATGGAATTCAAAAGATTCCCTGACAAATCTAAATGTCTTAAGTTCTTAAAGTGTTCGAACGCAGCTGGTGGTAGTTCCCTTATAACATTTCGTGAAAGTACCAAAGAATGAATCCTATCGGAAACCGCTCGCAAAATATCACTCGACAGTGCTGTTACACGATTAAAACCTAAGTGAATAGATGTAAGACTTGGTAATCGAGACAAAGCCGCAGCAGGAATCAGTAGTATATTATTATCCCTTAATAGAAGAGTTTGAAGACTTGTCAGACCATCAAAAGCATCGTCTTCCACCTGTAAGTAAGATTACAATTACAATTAAGACAGTATTTAAGTTAATGAAGTATGTTAAGATTACGCTATGCAAGATATAAAAGTTCTATGCGAGGCAATTAAATAAAAACAACAATATTTAATCATGTATTTTTACTGTAAACTGACTAATTAGTAAAATATATGTTCTTCACATTTTTATCAAGCAAAAAAATTACGCTTTAAGTGGCAGAGCGTATAATTTAATTAAATTATTCTATTACTTGAGTGGTATTTGAACTCATAACGGAAAGAAACAGAAGAACCGTACACCGACGCACCAACTCAGCCTTGGTATGCACTTAACTTTCTATGTATTAGAAATAACTAGGATTAGATGTTTCAAAAATAATTAAAATATATTTACTGTTCTTAAGGAATTGACTCCTACGTCCAAATATCGTAAATCAGTAAGGCCTACAAAGGTGCCTGGCGACAATTTCACTAAATTATTCCGACTTAAGTCCAAAACTTGCAGTGATGTCAACGAGTTCAGATGGCTAGGATCCATATTCTAAAAGAAATAATACAAATAAATTTAAATAATTGCAAAAAAATAATAGGAAATAAGTATTATATAAAATATACAAAATGTTATCATATTAATTCCAACAGATGAAAATATATGCATGACATAACAACACCAATTTACATACAACTGATGACATATTAAATCGATCCAAATTAACTGGCTCATTTGACAATTAAAATCAGAGTTAATTTAAATAATTGCTCTATCACTACTTATGAAACTTTGAATTATTATATAACATTAAAATTTTCTGAACAAATTAATTACCGATATCATGTTGCTAGATATATTCAAGTGCTTGATGCCTGAAAATGATTTGAGAGCCACAGTTGGGAAATCCGCTATGAAGTTCTCAGAAAGATCTAATTTCTCCAAGTTTTCGATTCCTTGAAAGACATCGCTGTTGAACTTTGAAAGCCTGTTTCGACCGAGATCGAGGCTTCGTAATTCACTCGAGCTGATGAAAGCTCCTCCTTCGATAGTTGAAATCATGTTGCCGTGCAAATCAATTTCCTCTAACGTCTTCTGTGACACAAACGTCGCTTGCCTTATTGTACCTGAAATCAAACGTGTGTCGTAAACTATATTGCATGCAGTATATACATATATATGTATGTATGTATATGTGTAGGGTATAAATAACTCAGTTATATTATAGGAGACTTTGACAAATGGATAGATGTTGATATATTTTTATATCAGTGAACTATCAGAAGATGATTCTTTATTTTACTAGTAACTTCATGGCGATGATTTGATTACCATTCATGTGTAATAAAAAATTGTAACAGATTATTATTTAAAAGCTAACATACGATTAACGTTATATTTTTGCATTAAGTCTTTAGTAATTCCACAGCCCATACTAGCTTTTAAGTCGTTGAAAATATCAACAAAGTTTGTAACTTTCTAACTTGTCAGAAGCGACCGTAATGGAACTGAAAAAAACCAACTTACCTATTCTGTTTCCCCTGAGCGAAAGAAGTTTTAATGAGTGCGGCCCATTGAGTGAAGAAGACGGGACGGCATTCATATTGTTACGGTCGAGGCGTAATACCTGAAACCATTTTTTTTTACTTTAAGCGCTGGCTGGAAATATTCGCTCTAAAAGGTTTTATATTTAGCGGCGAGTTTCATTGAACAGGGAATTTCCTCTCGTTGTCGCGCGTACTATTACCGTTTTAAAACGAACTGTTAATTATTTTTTTTAAAGATAAAATTTTTACTATTAATATATTTGTATTACAATTATATTATTAATATATAGAAATACATTAAATAATAAAAATCATTTACCTTTAAAACATCACAACCAATCAGGAGTCCTTCTTCCAGGCCTCGAATATTGTTTCCACTGAGATCTAATTCCTCTAAAGCTGGTAAGTTGTGAAACTCTGCAGTTGAAAATATTGGATTCAGGTTGTCACCCAATAAGTTATCAGCTAGGACTAATCTCGTGATGTTGCTCCTAATTCCCGCTAAGAGTCTATCGGGCAATCGACGAAGACTATTGTGAGAAAAATCTAGTTCTTTTAATGGAAGGCCATATGAAGAAAAGATCTGAAATAAGAGAGAAAACACTACGTTTATTTGTTTTTTAATTAATTATTTTTCTCGCTCCCTTGTGGTTTGGTGAGGGATGGCGTTGAATTTCGCCACTACGCACACAATATCTCTGTGATTCGGCGGAAAGTGGAGAACGGCATGTCTTAGCACTAGTTTCTCTCTGTCTACCCTGCTATATTTATATTTATTTGTAACTATAACTAGATTAAACGATATATGTATAAGCATATAAAATGGCAAACATTATTTCGTTCCAAAGCCCACCAAAAATCTATATGCAACGAAATCCCCGAATCTGTTAACCGTGTAAGATATTGTCCTATAAATATGTCGTTTATATAACACCTGAACGAGCAGTTCCACGTCGATGCCTCCAATTTATTTCGAAAATAACTTATACCACTTTGTTTGGACTAAAAATCCAATACTTGCTATCGCTATATAACCTCATAAAACGATATTGACAACGTATCACATTTTCGCTATTTTCATACTAAATCAGGTGTAAGTAAAAAAGGCTTTCTAAATAATATATTATTGTAACATTTTTTTTTCTTTTACATGTATTATACATGAAAAGTATTATGAATATTAAATATTATGAATGTATTACATGAAAAGAAAGTAATATAGATATTACTTTTTTGCTTCTTTTTATACGAATTTGACTTTTTATGGAATGGAATGGAACCCATAACCACCGCGATCCAAACATTGGTCCTTTTGACTTTTTTTAGTATACTTACATATATACTAAAAAGTTTTAATTTTACTTATAAAATCATAAAAATGTGAAAGTATGAAATATTAGTGGCATTCATAAAAATAACTAAGATACTTGTTCCATATTGTAGTAAGATGCATCGAGAGCGTTGCGGACAGCGATTATCAGATCATGAATGGTCGCGTGACACGTGATAGAAATCAGAGCAGTTTCAATGGGTATTTCTATATTACTGGTAACATTCTTGGTAAAAATTATCTATATCTTCATGCTGTATCCCGCTATATATTTGTTCCCCACTTTCCAAAGAATGAAGAACTTAAAATATTAAATATTTCATTTCCTCGAGTGGGAATCGAACTTACAACCTGTCGGGCTTATAGTCACACGTATGTGACCAGCGCCACGAATAGCGGCGTGGAGTGGAATAAAAATTAACTTAAATAAATTTATTAGAATTCAAAAACGCATTTCAGAATGCAAATAATTTAACTAAATATAATACAACAAACATTCAAATGTTCTATTTTTAATTGGCGTGCCTACTTGTTACTATAATAATTCTTTTTAAATAATTTGTTTAAATTATTATTTAAAACTATTGTTACTATGGAGTTTTGTGTTTTTTGTATTTATGTATATTATTGCTCATATAAGATTTTTCTAAAGGGAATTTAATCAAGCTCTGCCTAGGTCTGTATAGCGATCCATATAATTACTTTCAATAGATAAAAAGTGAAGAATGGGTTTAATCAAATATAACATACCTGTGTAGGAAGAGACTGTTGACCAGCCCATTGCTGGCTGAATGACACTATCGGCGCTCCATATGGCAGAGGGGGAAAGTCCCCAGGAAAGACCACCCTATCGCAGTTCATCAAGATGCGTAGCTGCAGTGCTCGGTCTACTTGAACACGACATTTGCACGGATATCTTAAGTCATCGTTTAATTCTGAACATGGCACCCACGACTGCTGCCCCAGGACTAAAGGCAAGAATAACAGCAATAACAGCATTCTGATCTGAAAATGGAAAAAAAGATGAGTTTAATATTGTAAGACATACAGCTATATATGTCAGAAAAATAGGTACACATAGTACATATTTTTCTAAGATAATCAGGGAAGACGTAATATTTTATGATGTTTATTTATTCCTGACTTTTGTTTTTTTTATTCATGTGTTTTTGGAGTAAAAAGCTGATGAGAGATACGAGTAAATTACAAGAAATATATTTGTAATAACAACTACATTGATTTTATGCGTTTACACCCCAATACAAATATATTACACGAATATGTATCCGGTTAAGAATCCACGCCATTCTACCTTTTGCAATGTAATCCACGAATAATATAATGTATAGAGTGACAAGATTGTGTATTTGATGTTGAAGAAATAAAACGAAATTAACTTTATTGTTCAATTTAAGCATAAAATGTTTATATCAAAGTAATTTCTCTAAGGGTTATTATAACGTTCATACAATGCTATAAAATATAACGCCTGCGACACTTTACATTTTATTATGAGAAAAATTTTCTTTCCTACGCCTCTTAATGCCATCAAGACAATTTGGGACAGAACTTAAAAGGCGCGTGTTCACATCGGCAATTTACTCAAAACCATGAATACTTAGTCACGTCAACAAGATTTGTATTCCATTTTTGTATGACCCCCTTATATTTTAAAAATGAACGTTCGGGGCGGAAATGTAACAATTTTCTGCAATTTTTTTTACAGATTTAGACATATTCTGCAGAATTTTCGGAAATTTAATTAGGAGGGAAAATTTCTGGATTAACAATCGTTTAAAATACAATTTGTGGAGATTTAAATCAAATCAGCTTCACCCTGTATCCAGCATATCCATCATATAGCAGGGTAGGCAGAAAAAAAATTACTGTTAAGACAATCATTTCCCCACTTTCTGCCGAATTCAATACGATTTGCCTCATTACCAAAGCGAGGGGATGAAAATATTATATGAGAATCAAACCCACAACCATCGTAATTATAATGGTACGCTCGTGCTCCTGCGCCACAACCGCCTCCATATTGTATTGGATGTCATAAGCCGTCTAATTCAGTCAATAAAAGATTTTTTTTGCATAGGCCGTGACCGTGAGTCAATAAATTCTTAATATAATTATATGCGAATATTTCTGACTACATTGATATTTAATCATTGCTTTGGAATGTAGTTTTCACGAGTGGGGACGAGATACTTTGAAATTTCTTAAATTTTATTTTTTTATTGACAAGATATTGTACACACCCATAAAAAGTTTATCATAATGGGCGTAGCGACTCTAGAATAAATAATTATATTTATGACATAAGATTTGTAAATCTTTTTTTTTATATTTTATTATGGGGCAGATTGTAGGTTCGATTTCATTAGTGGAAATTAAATATTTATTATTTTAATTTCTTCGTTCTTATAAAGTAGAGAAAGTCTTAATGGGAACGGAGTGTCCTTACAAAAGGCTCTTAGGTTTCTTTTACACATTCAAGATTGTTATAATATATGCTGATTTCAGAAAAAAAAATTGCAAATATATATTTTATTATAATGTATTCTTTGTAAACCTTTCTATACATTAGTTCATTGAGCAACTATATAAGCGACATTCTAATAGGACGTGATTTCCTTCGATTGCTTTTGACCTTCGTTATATCTTATTTACATTTTAACTTTCAATAGAAAATAATATTTTGTTCTTGAATACTGAACACATAGCAGAAAATATACATTTTTAATAATCGATTAATAAATAATTTGACCAAAATATCCATAACTTCCTTTAATAGTTTTGCCAAAATATGAATATTAATAAAAGTAGATTCATTAATATAAAAAAAGGAAAAACACTTTTAGATATGTATACAGCATTTAGGAAGCTAATGTATACTGTGTTCCGCCGACTCAACTGAATTTTCTATATATTGCCTATTGAGGTGTGACGAAGCTCATCGCTGAGGATTGTCTTGTTACCAAAATTTAAAAATGAAAATAATTCATTGTCCATTATCCATGGTCCTGCTGCGTCACGACAGCCTCGTTCAAAAAGCTATTTTAAAACATAATAACCTACTTATCATTTAAGCTTTGACGTCGAAAGTTTTGTATCACAACATATTTTTATTCCATTTATTTAAAGCTTCGTACAGACACAGCTTCATTCTGGAATATTTTGATTGTATCAAGCGTGCGAGGTTTATGGTTTCAATAAAAATCGCAATAACAGAACACGTCCCGTATGTGACTCCGCACTCGACTCTCTGATTCATGTCATATGTTACATGAATTTGTGGGATTTTTTTGACTTTATCATTGAAGCTCTCTTAAAACGCCAGTAGTAGGAACTCAAATCCCTACTACTGAAGTTCAGTAGACTGTTTCTGAATTCTATGTTAAAATGAATTATTGTTTTATGCATATTAAACGAAACATGTTATGTTTAACTATAACATATTATAAATCCGATAAGTAATTCCGTTATGAAGAAAAAATACAACACAACAGGCCAGTGCCACTGTAAACGCGACACATCGTGGGTTCAATTCTTACTTCAGGAAAAGAAAACATTAAATATGCCATTTTCTTACTGTGGTCACAACGCGCAAAGTTAAAGCGCGGCGTTTAGTTCCGCCAGTGAACACGCTATGTTGTTTGAGTTTGATTGGAAATGTTGTAATTGAAACTGGATACTATACAAGTGAATATAATACTTAGTACAATATACATATAGCATTAGTAAAGAATACGAAGTAACTCTGCCCCAGAAGAAAAGCAATAAATTTTACATACTTTTTATAAAACAATAACAGTTTTATTTTATAATAAACTTAAAGTACATATATATGAACGTAATTAAACTTTTAATGGAGGTGATTTCATTTGTGTAAAAGAGAAAGTTTTAACTAAGCTGCCCTCAGAGGTCCAGAGGTCTCACTGTAATAGAGCGTCACAATCTAACAGTTTCTCTAAAACACGGCTATTACGGTACGCGAATTGTTGTTAGTGGAATTTCTTAATTGATATTATAGTAAAGAATTAAATAAATTAAAGAAATAAAAATTTCGCGTTCAAATATTATGAAATTTAAAAATAATATATATAATAATAAAACTTTTTTCTTTATTGATTTCACATACAATGCTTTGTTAGTACCAACATAACATAATGTTAGAAACTTCAAAATCACAGATAAAATTTAAGTAGAGAGGGCCCCTTGAGAGCTTAACTTCGAATAAGCTCACAAATATATTTACTTACAAAATGGAAAACAACTCTGATATTCTTTTTTGCCTTTTGAAAGTTTAATCTACAATACGAGATTCTAAGAATTGAAACAAGATAGCAGAGAGTTCACTAATATGTACTTTGATTTTCTTCTCAGAGAACATCTCGAATGTAAGTAAGCTTTGCTTGCAAAATAAACGAAGGCAAATCTAATTTTATGAACTAATAACCTGAGACAGAGCTCCGAAATTAATTGAATCTTTTCAAATATAAAAGTATATCTTAATCTTTTCAAAAATAGTATATTTTTAAATGCATTTTATATTTTGTCGTTTGAATAACTTGTTTTTGAATAAATAAAAATTCACAATAAAGAAAGATAATAAATTAACAAAAAAAAAATAAAAATCACGTAAGTTGTATCCCCTGGGACTCCGTTAAATATTTATGTAAATCGTGGCAACAAAAATACGTCATCTGTGAAAATGTTAACGGTCTAACTGTGACGGTTCATGAGATATAGCCTAGTGATAGACGGACAGACAGACAGCAAAAACTTAGCAATAGGGTCCCGTTTTGAGCACAGAGCCCTAAAAGGAATTAATAATTTGACTACATTTAATTAATGATTTATTTACTCAAACCACTTCTTCA
The DNA here is from genome assembly GCA_037355905.1 of Heliconius aoede. NCBI lineage: Eukaryota > Metazoa > Arthropoda > Insecta > Lepidoptera > Nymphalidae > Heliconius > Heliconius aoede. The sequence continues at coordinate 992,686 of JBAIZZ010000042.1, forward strand.
TATTTGTCTTATTTCATATTATCTTTTTTTTAGTTTCACGCTATATCCCGCACGCAGCACAGGCAGGGAGAACCTCATGTTAAGACACTCCATTTTCCGCCTAATTCTGGACGCGCTGGATGTTGAGTGACGGAGAAATGCAGGTATATATTTCATAAGTTCTATAACACTTGCAATTTGTAACACTTAATAGCGGTAGTCAATTCAACGATCCTACCTTATTTGTATCGCTCTTGTTAACTTTAAACAAGGCTTGCCTAAACAATCGTAGCAAATAGAAAAGCGATGACTCATTTGTTCGAGGGTTGTTGGTGTTGGCTGAATTGGCTTAGTATGGAGTTCTTGGATTTAATTTATAGGTTTACATGTTCAGTTTACTGTCTGCACTGATGTCTTTGAATCTGACGTCAATGAAATATTTAATATTTTCATTTCTTCGCTCTGGTTCGAGGCAAAGCGTAGCGTTGAGTTCCGCCAGTCAATCTGCCTCCAGAATTCAGCGGAAAAGGGAGTGTCTTAATACAAGACTATTTCTGCCTCCATACTGCTGCATACGGGATACTGTGTGAATTAAAAAAAAAAATTTTAAAGACAACATAAAAAATCGAACGAACTCTCCATTATCAATACAAATAGATAATGGGTTGGAACGAACTGAGAATTCCTTTTATTTCCTGATAAGACGGACCTTACAAACTATTTGTTCTGAGGGGAACAAAGTCGAGTATCAGCTACAGACATCTTACCATTTGTTCTTTTTTCTATCTAATGTCCTCAATTGATTGTAATAGACTGTCTCTAAATTGAATTTTAAATAGATACAGATTGTAAAGAATAATTTAATATATAAATAATAATTTCCATTTTTTTTAATTTCACGCTGTAACACCACATATAGCTATTAATAGAATGCAATTTTTAAACCACAATTTTTCCACAAATATGTATAAATAAGCTGTGTTCGTGTCGCGATGTATGCGGCGCGATATTCGTGATGCAGACTGCTTCCGACACCTCGGCGTAATGATGCGGACGATAATACGATTTCAATAGTATGAAAGTTTTTTTTGGGAAAGACAAGTTCAATGGGCGTACGAGTCACTTGGTGGGAAGTAATTACTAGAGGAGCCACAGGCGTTGCCTTTAGGGAAGAGGGACTTGGAAACACTGCCGCAGGTAGGCCATTAAACGCACGGTAGTAGATTGCCACGTATTCTGCTGGTGAAGACGGCCAGTACCAGGTCAAAGAGTTCTCCAAAACACTCATAATAAATTGAATTAAAAATTTTGTTTATGCAGTGAAATTTACTTTAACAATTAGAAAGAGAAAAACTCTCGCTGTTAAATTATTTATATAAATAAAACTTAAGTTAAGGAACTATGCTTATATTGGCAGTACCTAAATGAGTGGTGGCAGAAAATCGAAAAGGTGCTGCAAGCATATATTATTTATTAAAGCAGGAACGTAATCCCGTGCACTTATTAAACAAATGGATAATAAATTTAAGCGGTCGAAGCCGCCAGCTAGTCGCTAGTATTATATAACTAGCTTCACATATCCCACATTTAATAGAGAAAACCCTAGTGTTGACTCGCACACTTCCTCCACTTCCCATCAAAATGGAAACATCACGTTTTGGTTCGCAGAACCTAACGTCACGAAATGTTTTTTTTTTTGGATTAATCCGCAGAATAAGGATAGCGTCAATGTAATATAACATAATGATCTACATACAAGATAGATCGAGACATACATATTCTGTGATACATTTCCCACCAACAATGAATATTACAACCGCCCCGATAGTTCAAAGACAATCTGTTGAATACAATCCCGAATGCTGCCACAAAAGCTGTCAAGCGTGGTCTGCTTAATTACTGCGATATCTCTATTGAAGTGCGGCGACCCGGTCTAAGCGTGTGCTTCTGTAAACACGCATTTTCATGTTAAATTGTAAGCAATAAGCACACTATAGTTTATAAAACGGGGGTGGTTTTTATTTGTTTGTAATTTATTAGTGCTAGTCTTAAGGAATTAATTAAATTTAATTTAATGAAAACTTATTTTTACCTTACCTTATTTTTAATTTTGAAAATATATTTATTTAACAAAATATAAGAGTTAAGTAACAATTTAACAAATCTCATAGGCGGTGGATGTGAATTCAAAATCTGTTTAGGGAAAATTTTATAATATTATAGACCTAATGCGTTACTTTATTAATGCTTTATAATATTTCACAATTAATATAATATACATATATATAAATAAAATCAGGATTAACAACAACAATTAATAGTTAAAGTTTTTTAAAAAAATCTGTGCAGTGAAAACGCAGCTTAACTTCTATCACTGTAACGCAATAATCGTGTCAAACCGTGACCAAATATTAATTGACAAACGTGGCTCGTGACGTCTATTTATTTGTGTTGGTCAAATATTATTTATTAGTAACCTATGTTCATTTATATATCGTAGTAGTATATTTATTTATTTATTTTGTAGGCAGTATTTTAACTGGATCTCCTTTTGACATGCATCCTCCTATTATGTAATACAATCTCTTCTTCGTGTGTTCTCGATACAACGTGACATTGGCAAGGTGATTGAGGCTCAACTGGCACGCTCGAAGCGCCGTACATTAATAACTGAACTGAAGTCAGAGATAATGTTGATATATTGAATATTTAGCAAAAACACTCCGTTTTGTTACAGTTTTAGCGTTGATGTATAAAGAAATATGTAAATATTTATCTAATATTTGTTAAAAAAATAATATATCTCTGGTTTAAGATAGATTTGAGAAATCAATAAACAAGTTCTTTGGTAAAAACAGAGGAAAAATAGTGAAAATTCATTTAATCCGAGATAAATTAATAATCTAAAACTTTTCTGAGGAAATTACTCAGTAAGAGTCTCAATTATTACAGTAATTTAAAGAAAAAGAATCTGCTATAATGAAACAATGGACACTGCTTTATACCATAATGAGGCAACTTCATTACCAAGTTCTTACAAAGTATTACAAGGAAATTATTAACAAAAACTATAAGCTTTTTCATTGTCGTTAAATAACTTCAATAATGAGTTTTATAATAAGCCAAGAGTAAAAAAATAAGGTATTCTTAGCCTAGGGGTGCATTGGGCTACAAGTTCGATCCCCATTCAGGTGAAGTAATTCTTAACCCACAACGAAAACAGAGGTGTCCATAGGTTTCAGGAATCTTTGTATATGTGTAGCGGTATGTCTGCTATGGCGTCGGACTTTCGATTACATTTTTTTAGAGGAAATGAAAAAAATCTATTCCCCCGAGTGGACATCAAATCCACGACCGATGCCGATGTGCCACGATGATGTCATATTGTTTTCGATATGTATAGATTATATTTTAGCATAATTTAATGTGCTTACAAAAAAGTTGGGAAATTGACAACTATATTAAACTTCTGCTTAAAGTTATTATTTTTATTTTAAAATCTCAACATAAATTATACGTTGATGTATTTTTAACAGTGCCAGGTCATCTTCAATACAGATTACAATCATAAATATTTTTTCCTTAATAATATATACATTGAAATTAAGATATATATACATAAGATATATACATACATACATTTCGTATATTTTAAACATTGATGTGATCTACTGCTGTAAATATCTACTTTCACCAGATATTTTAAAATTACACCGGCAGTACCATTGTTATAAGATTTAGTTTTAAATAAAACGCTTTAAAACTATATATATTATAATATAATCTAATTTTAATTTCACAATCATAATATATTTATAAAGTACGAATAAGTTACGTAAATAACTTATATCACAAGTTGTCATATAGAATAGAATAACTCAGTTTGTTTACAAACTTGGTGAACGACCTTGAGCAGTTCTCAGATCACAGCCAGTGTAACCAAATCCTAATAACTTCATATTAGATTTCCAATATATTACGTACTCATTATAATACTACACAATAGTTAATAATTAATAGTTTTCGAAAATAAAAAAACATCAATCACGTCTTCATATAAATTATGTTTTTTGTTATCTTTTGGACTAAGGAGAAAGTAATTGAGCTTATTATTAGTTCAGTTATTACTTCATTTTTTTTTATTATGTGTAAACGTAAGAAAAATAATAATTTCATAAGATTTAAAGTTTTAAAGTTAAAGATTTTTAGAGAGAATTTAATGTGGATGCACTTCTTTCTCCGTTTTTCACTAGGATTCGAGACAATGAGTGTTGAGTGATGGAACACAACGCGGCGCTTCGTTTCAAATACATTAAGTAATGTTACATAATATTATTTATGCTTGGCTTATATTAAGGTGACCTCTCGAGAATGAGACCGCAAGGTCGGTTAAACTATGTAATTATCACAGGTTAAATTTTTTTTTGCGAAAACACGAAAGTGAAAAGAAATCTTTCTGTTGCAATATAAAGAATTTGGTATAATAATTTATGTAAATAGTTTATATTTATTTTTTATAAATAATATACGATTTGCAACTCAACACGCAATGCCTCTAAAATTCACCTCATAGTGGGGAAGTGTGTTTATGGCAACAGAGTATTTTTACACGAGGGTTCCAGATTCTCTATGTGGATGCCGGATACAGCGTGAAACTAAGAAAAGCAAAGTGCTGCATGCTATCTCGGATTATTTATTTTATCAAATGTCAAAATTAACCAAATTAGACTATTGTCAAAAATAAATAATCTATACATAAACATTCATTTTCACGACATTAGAGTCGCAAATTAAGATATTATAATATATCTCATATACTCAGTTGACATTCAACAAACACCTACACGATCACAGCTTTTGTCGTTATAATTTAATTTCTAACACATATTGGTTGATATTGCAATCCTAATATTGAATATAATTTAGATTTTTATTATAATTAATTATAATAATAAGTTCTCGACCTTGCTAATATTGACAGAGAACTCACGTTTAAATGGCTAAAGAACCAATCTATATCACCTGCACTGGAATCGTCCATATTTGCTATACAAGATCAGGCAGTCATAACGCGCCAACACGAGCGAGATATACTGAAGCGGAGTGTTGATGGCAAATGCCGCTTGTGCGTAAGTAGGGACGAAACGGTTCAACATCTTCTTGCTGGTTGCGAAAAACTGGCTGGAACATATTTTGTAAAGCGACATAATAACTTAGTTCAGTATATATTCTGGTGCTTGGCTAGGAAAAGCAAAATTGAAGTAAATAAATTGTGGTGGAAGGAGGAATTAAAACAACCAACTGTAAGAGAAAATAGCATTGCAAAGCTAATGTGGGAAATACCGGTACAAACAGATGTTACAATAATACACAATAGACCTGATCTGATATACATAGATAAAGCAAACAACCATACTTACCTTATTGACATCTCAGTACCGTCTGACTATAATATTGGAGCTAAGGAACTTGAAAAAATTAGCAAATATCATCCGCTTAAAATTGAACTCTCCAGATTATGGAACACCACAGTCACAACTATTCCGATAATCGTAGGAGCCACAGGAGTAGTGTCGAAAAGCCTTCAGCGGTACTGTGATAAATTAGATGCCCGCATAAATATTCAAATCCTTCAGAAACAGGCAGCATTATTCTCCTCCACCATAATTAGTAAAGTCCTCGGAGATACCGTTTTCGTAACGCAACCGTCACAAACACAACAATCATCAATAGCGGACACGTGATCATCATCCACACACACTTAAGTTCACATACTTCTGAAATTGAACCCACAACCGACACCAATTCAACAGTATTTTAGTTAAACATATATATATATATATATATATTCATTTTATTTTATTTATTTTTTTTAATAACTTAACATGGGGTATAGGGGTATTAACAAGAATATAGTAAATGTCTTTTTTCCTGAGGGTCTCGGGACGGGGCATTTATTAAAACCGACTTGATCGTGAAAAAGTTGAGATACATATAATAATTAATTATAACAGTATATGCTGAATTTAAAATTTTTTAACCGGCTATTTTTTGTAACCGGAACACAATGGTTACCTCAAGCCCTGCCAACATTCTAGTAACTTGGATACGAGCAGATCTCGAACAGACGCTCTCTTTCCAAATATGGCATCATCGGTTGCGAATCCCTTTCCTTTCTTGCAGAGTTGAGCGAAATCGTATAACAAGTACCTCTATTATTACACGTTTTTACTAGATTTGATTATACAGCACACTGTAGCGTATGCAGAATAAAAAACAAAAAAATAATAATTCATTCCCTCGAGTGGGGATCGAACCGACAATTGTCGCGTTACAAGTCACACTCTTGGTCAGTGTTAGTGTTTTAATTTTTTTTTTATCTCATATCAACTTTTGCTACTCAATATTTCGTAAATTTTATCCAAAAATGTGCGGCTTACGTAATTATTTCTTGTGAATTCTTTAAAAACATGGATACTGCTCTCACACATAACAACTTACGTAATGCGTTACATGTGCCTCCGAAATAGTTTGAAACTCATAAGGAAATAATATGTAATGTAAAATGAGATGTTAAATAATACTTAATTAATAATTTTGTTCATAAAACACATGTTCGCTAATATCTAATATACATAAAATATATAATAAAAATTTATAAAGCGTAAAGATAGTCTTACATTGAATATACGAAATCCACTCGTAGCTCAAGTGCACTAGTGTGACTATAAACACGACGGGTTGCGGGTTCGATCCCCATTATTTACATTTCTTCGCTCTGGTGTCGAAGCAACACGCGGCGTTGAGTTCCACCACTCAACACGCAGTGCCTCCAGAGTGAAAATGGGCAACAGAGTATCTTAACACTAGCTGTGCGCGGGATAAAACATGAAACTAAAAAAAGAAGAATACAGCTTGGCTGAGAAAGAGTAAAATCTGCAAGTCATTTCACCAATGATACCGCAAAGCCAAGGTCTTTGACGAGTGCGTCCTACAAATTATGACATACGGAGCCGCGACCTACCCATGTAAGCTACGTTCCATCAGTTTTAAGTCGCTAATGAGAAACTAGAGCTGACTGGATCAAGGAGCAGGAGCCAAAAGGGCAATGTGATTGTAAACACAACAGGTTGTCGGTTCGATTCCCGTTTGAAGAAATGAATCTTCAGAATTCTGTGAAAAGTGGGGAATGGCAGTGTCTTAATAGAAACGGAGAGTCTTAACACTAGTTTCTCAAGTTGCCTCTGCCCTCCCTGCTATGTGTAGGGAAACTTTTGTTGGTTGAGTACCCTTTTTAGTGTGAAACTAAAAAAGGGTTATGATTGGAATACGCGGAAGCGAAAAGTCGAAGATCAAGCTCGGTGACGTTACACTAGAGAAGCCTGTATCCAACAAATGCAGATGTGATGATAAAGATAGTTATTAGTGTAAAATTTATTAATCATCATAATCTGATGCTATTATAGTTTTAAAATTAAAATGTACCTAGATAATTCAGGTTAACACATAATTGTCTTGACACTAGGTTCCCTCTACCTACCCTACTGTGTGCGGGATACAACGTGAAGCTGATTTGATGATAATATATAATTGATAATTTTTATAAATATATTTCGAAAACTAGACTAAAATAAATTATTTTTCACAAAAAATTACTCATATTCTTTAGTCTAATTCTACATGTATCATATATTTGTTTAATCGTAATTTTGATTAACTCGCACATCTCCAGAATCGAATCTTAAACGATTCACTCTACAATTATAATGCCAATTTTTTTACTAAACAGTTAATCCTACCATCCGGCGAGCCTCATCTACACGTGATAATTATAAGAAAATGGTACGTACCGTTGCTTCTTAGAAGCCTGTCCTTCAATCCAAGACTACTCAAAAAGTGGTCACAGTACCGTTAAAACGGCCTTCGGTACTGTTATATACATATGTTTTCTACTTACATTCTTCAGAGTGAATGCGGAGATAAGTGCGGCGTTATATTGTCTAATGTTCGATTACGCCACGACGAGCTAATGTTCAAAATAAAACTTGTCATATATACATATATTATATATATGATGGTTTTGAAACACATAGCTGGTAAATGTCAATAAACAGACAAAAAGCATATCATCCTTACGAAAAGTTGGTAATGTAAAAAACTTTCTTTACTATAATTTCAATACACTAATTTCTATAAAGAAAAACTTTTCAGAATAATTTTTTACGTATTATTTTGTTTACCCTCATAGTACAGTTATTCATCACAAATTATCACTTAACCTTTACATAGCAGAACTAAAAATTATAGCGACTACGCTAATAGAGCTAATATTTTGAAGATATATATCTTATATCTTCAGTTCTTAATTTTTCATATAATATACTTTAAAGACATTGAATCTTTAAGAAGGATCAATTTTTCCTAATTATATACATTCCCCAAATATAGAATTGAACCTACAACCATTACGTCATTTCGGCCGCTCTGTACGTAAACTATGTAAAGTAAATGTCATCTGGCCAACCCTAAATAGCCTTTGCACAGCAAACAGTTAAACACACAGCGGTATTTATACAGACTGTGCTGACCCGGTCATCGCTTCCCCGCAATACCTTAGCCTTATTTCACTTTAAATTACCACATTTATTTCATGGTTTAATGGAATTTTAATATTTTCTAAATAATATTAATATTATTAGTTTTATATTAAATGAATAACTAATATATTATGCCTAGTAATTTTTAATACTTTAATCTAGTTATAAAAAGAGTGCTCTACAGCAACATTACATGGTCTATTAAATAAAAACATAGACTCATGATACGCTTATATAAGAGTAACTAATAAACTCTTATATTATATATCTAACAATATTCGCTCTTTTCGCTTTCGCACCAAGGAAAAAATTGAGTTCCCCTATAAAAGCGACAGGCAAAATGTGAAGCGGAGTATCTTAACACTAGGCTTTCTCTGCCTACTCTGCTATATGTGGGATACAATTTGAAGCTGAACCTATACATAAGCGTATAGAATACGATAGACATATTCTGTTCAATCAAATAAAGAAATTTAGTTAAGCTTTTCGTTTAACCTGGCAAAGAGAATTAACTACGTATTCATGACCCACTTCGCTGTCAGACGGCCACTTCTAACTGAGTAAATTCGCGCATCTTTTATATACTTTAAAAGCTTTGGCTATTGAATATTTTGCTATTATTTGAAAGTGATTTTTTTCTGTATCGTATGTGTAGCATGTAGCAGGGTAGACATAGGGAGCCTAGTGTAAAGACACTCCGCTTCCCACTTTTTCGCCAAATTTGGAGGCACAAACTGAATTCCATATAACACCATTTTTGTATGTTAATATTTATGTTTTTAAACTTAAAAAATAAAGGAAACGGAAGAAAGGAACGGGAGCAAAATAAGATAAATACAAAAACAATGGAAATATTAAGTAATTTAGTTTATAAGAATAGTAGTTATTTTTAAAATTCATATAATGATTTGTATATTAGGAATCAAACTGGAAACTACCTTCCTTCCGAGTTCGATGAACTTGTTGTTCGTCAGTTTGTTTATTTGGACTTCTCAAGCGGCTGATTTGTATGGGGAATTCTACAAGCAGGCTTCAAACTGCAGAACAAACTTTGGATTAGTTTTGATTCTGTATAAAAAATAGTAAAAATTATAGAAATCGGCTTAAAGGTTTTTTTTAAAAGTGGCTCCTAGTCGTAGTATTATAAACTAGCGGCTCCACGCAGCTTCGCCCACAAAACAATATTAATTCTTTTAGTATGCTTATCTATACTGTAATGCACTAAGTATATAGTAATTTAAGTATTTTGACAATTATATCTTATAATATACCACGTCTATTTAAGTAGGCAATAAGTACAATTTTTGCCGAGTAAATTTGAACCCGCGAGAATTTCGGAATTAAATTTTCAATATTATCTCCATAATAATCAGTTCAGACGGACCGGAGAAATAGAAAAATGAATAGACAGAAACTTTAATATTATTTGTTTCTGTTTTGGTGTAAATAAGTATATGTATATGAGGCCGTCATGGCGCAGTGGCACAAGGGTGCCGCTCATAAACGCGACGGTTGTGGGTTCGATTCCCACTCGAGGAAGTGAAATATTTCTTTACGTTTATATTTCCATTTTTCTTCGCTCTGGTGTCGAGGCAAAGCGCGGTGTTGAGTTCTGCCACTCAACACGCAATGCCTCCAAAATTCAGCAGAAAGTGAGTAATGGGGTGTCTTAACACTGAGATTCCCTCTGTCTACCCTGTTGTATGCGGTATACAGCGTTAAAAAAAGGAAGCTAAAAAAAACAGAAAAAAAAAGATCTATAAGAGATCTCTTCCAGCCAACCAGTGAAAGTGGATGAGTGACGACGGGTTAAAACATAGTATAAATTAATTTATTTAGATCAAAAAGTAGTTTTAAATTAGTTATAAAAAAAATTTAATACATTATATTATATTTTCAAACCAAAAAAAAAACACCAAACTAGAAAGTAATTCGAGTGTTACATGCCTAATTATTTCAACTCTCACGTAGTTAAAAATATGTTTCGTTCAATTTAATAATGACCTCCTATTATAACCGGCTTACATACCTTACTAGTTTACTTGTATACATCGTAATAGTCTTTATTTCTTTTACTATAAGAGTTATAAAACGTACCAATTTTTAAATAATTTGATCCAATTAAACTGAATAAATGTTCAATCAACATATGAAATTGGTGATTGTCTCCCGCTTGTAGTAATGTAGGCAGAGGAAACTTAGTGTTAGGACACTCTGTTCCCCACCTCCACCATTCTGCAGTGTGAAAAGTGAGATTCTCGACAGCAGAGCGAGGGATTAAATATTTATTTTTCTGGAGTGGGATTTCAACCCATAACACACATGTGCGCTATGACTGGCTTCAAATCCCGTGAAATATAAAGGTGATATTATAAGTACAAGTACACAAAAGCCAATAGGAAAATAAAATATAATATTAAAGACTTCTTTTGTTTATATGGTTTTTCCCATGTATGTTTACGTAATTGTCCATTTATTTTCCTTAAACTATATATAAAATAAAAATAAAATACTTTTATGTATAATATATTCTAAGATATGGAAAAAGACGTTACAAGATATTAACCACCGCATCGTTTGTATACAATTACGTACGTACGTATTTTATGCTATGCTATGTTAATATTGTTAATTTGAAACAAATTGACGCCAGGCATGGCTCGTGGCGCAGGGGCAAAAGCATGCTATTCTAAACGCAACAGGTTGTACGTTCGATTCTCACTTGACAAAATTAAATACATAATATTTTCATTTCCTCGATCTAGTAATGGGGTAAAGCCCGGCGTTGAGTCTCCCTACAATGTGCGTGATAATGCGTGAAGCTAAATACAAAGCAATCCATTTAATATAAAAATAAACACATGACTATTAAAATATCAAAGCTCTAGATCAGAGCTTTCATATCATCATAAAAGTTTGTTTTTTATTACAAGAATAGAGTAGAGTGGTAACGAGCACTTGATATATGAACCCCAGCCAAATTAAGACGATCTTAGACGGCGGCCTTGTCGATATTTTACTGTATTACAGGGCCTCACATATTTCGGCAGGATTTATTACAGCTTTGACCGAAATGCTTACCCACAGCATTTTGTTGGCTTTTTATTGGCAATTTGTTACCTTGCGTCTCTTTGGACCTTCGTTATTTCCCGCTGTATTGAACTCTTGACATTTCCTTTGAGTTTTGTAAATATCTTTATCCGTGCTTACCTTTTAAGTGTAATATACGAGTATACCACGAATATTTCTTATTTTAACATTTTATTTAGTAAAATATATATATATATATATATATAGGTTTTATATTTCTTGTTTAATTATCATATTTTCGAGGGAAACATACAATCTATTGAAGAACAATTTGGAAAGCGGAAACGAATTACTATCAACAGTAAAATTTAATTTTATAATTTAAATTTCAATTCTTCTGTACATTTTAGAAATGTGTTAAGTATCTTCGGAAAGTCGAAACTCTATTAAGACACATATTTCCTACAGTCTACAAATATCCAGTTTTCTTAACTTTATATTTTCTTTATATATTTTGTATTTTAACTATATAAGAACTTTTTCACACTCTACAATATTCACATCGTGTAAAATAAATAACCTTTACAATGAATTGACATTTAAAGACACCTATAATAATAACTAAAGTAGATATATTGTTATTCATAGATCTGACCTTTGCCTCATTATACATATATCTGCATTTTCATTGTCACCATACTAATAATACAATTAAGAGCTAGTAGCTAATGCAATCCTCTTTTCTATTAAACAATTCGATAAAAAACTGACATACATAAGATTTTCTGAACATTTTTAGTTATTATATAACGTTTATCTTGTAATATTTAAAGTATTTCGTAAAATCCACTTACTTAACATTATACAGATATTGTATTTCTCTTCAAATGTTTTCAACAGATCTGATCGGAATGCTTCTTCGATACCTCATTGGGATTATAGAGTGCTGAGCTGATTTGAAAAATATACAGTGCTATAGTTGCCTAATTCTGCAATCACGTCTTTGATTATACAGACCTGCCTTTTCAAAATCATTATAAAGAGACCACTAGCACAGCGCCTGACTGTAAAAGCGACGGTTATGGATTCGACTCCCACTCGGGGGAATTAATTATGACCATTTTCTCGCTCTGGTTGCAAAACAAAACTCGGCTGCGTTGAATTTCATCTCTTTAATATGGGACATAGATTCTTAAAAAATATTTCAAAAACCATCTTTATTCACTTTTTAATGAATTTTCCAGACATTGTTTATATATTATATACATATATTCACGTGAATAAAACAAACATACATGAGACAAATTCACATTACAAATGTAAATAAGTAACATTGAGAAGGATATTCTCATTCATATATATACACTTACACAGCACGGCGTAGTATTTACAGTGCAAAGATTGAGGGGCGCTCCTGTGAATTCTGTTTACTTTGCCAACATTCAGTTTAATCGCCTTTCTTTTTTATTTTTATTTATTTAATCTTTATGAAAATAAAGCTTCCTCGTGCAATATAACTTGAGCTAACTTTACATATAAAAAAAATTAAAAAATTAAATCAATATTAAAATCAGTTCACACACAACAGAGAAAGCAGAGTAAACCTATAGTTAAGACACTCCGTTCCCCACTTTCCATCGAATCACTACTAACTAAATGCTTGATATAAATAATTATTGAACCAACGAATTCTTTGATAATGCAATGAAATATTTATTTTAATAAAATTATATACTCCCTCCTCTTCCAGTAAAGATCAAAAAAATATCTTATTTACTCGTAAAATATTTCAAAGCTCTAAGTTTAATTTCTTTTGCAATACTTACATTGTCAAGTGAGAAAATAAATCATTTGTAACCTATACCTCAACAGACACTTACAGATCCGTCCAAAACTTTGCCAATATCTCGTTGAAAGCTCGAAAGGAAATTTAGATAAGTGATTCGTGATAACTTTCTGGAATGATATTTTTGTGGGTTTTCTTAAATAATATAACAAGGAAAGATGATTGACTGAATGAACTATTAACACATTACTCAAATAGTTCATAAAATGGACAGAAAATAAAATATTATAAATCCACTTTTGATATTAAATAAAATATAGAACATGTACTGTAACATTATAAGTATAATAAATGTATTACGTATCCTGCATGCGACAAGACTATTCAAGCTTTTACGTCTTATTCGTTTGATAAAGCTTCGTGCTTGCCAGTTTTCTAGGAAAATGAGTCATGAGTCGTTCGCTACCAAGTATTCTGATAACAAATTGTCTAATTCCGCTTGTGAGACTTTACTGTTTTAAGTTATGATATTACAATAATTTAGAGAAGTGAAATTCGGAGAAATTATTACAATTCTTCGCTTTGTTTATAAAGGAACATGTCTTTTCCAAAGCTCAGATTTATTTCACTGGTATTTAACGAAGACAAAATCATGAACGCCAGCTGTGACGCAAGAGCACAAGCGTGTGACTATACGGGATAGGTTATGGGTACGATTCTCACTCGAGAAAATTAAATACATATATAATATTCTTCTTTTCGCTTTGGTGTTGAGGCAAAGTGTTACTTTAGTTTCTTTACACTAGACTCCCTCTGCCCACACGTGGGATACAGCGTGAAGAAAGAAGAAGAAAAATAAGTACAATTCTAGACAGATAATATCATCTTATCAAATCAATTTTTTGTCTAGTTTACTACTTAAAGGCAATACGGCAATACGTAAGCGACAATCTGTCAATCTGAACTATTGAGTATCGAGGTCGACCACCGCCCACGTAACCGATCACAGAATTAAATAAACTTGTCCTTCATTACCTGGCTCGGTTACATTTTGACATACTAATAACCATATTTGTTCTCAATTAATTGAATTCTGGAAAACCTTAAAAATACTCTATGACGATGATACAAATATTGTTATCGATTTTACGTAGATTTTTTCAGCTTCTCTATATGGTAGATATTATCTAGCATATCTCGTGTTGGAAGAGATAACTTAATTTGAAACATTGATTATTGAGCAGCGCAACTTAACACCGAGAAATTAAAATAATTCATTATACAGGTGGAAGCGTCTGCGCTCCTTTTATGGGATCAGCGTTTCTAACAAATGACATTTTATTTTACAACGATAACTTTATTGATTATTTTGTTTGAAAAAAACATTTGTTGTGGGTGTTTTATTTAAAGTGGTGACGACAAAAACACTCTGTACTACAATGTGCTTGCAATAAATAAACATTCTTGCTTAGTCTTAGCACCAGGCTCGGCTACGTGCGGGATACAGCGTGAAACTTGTAAAAAAAACAAGGAAAATGGGAAGTACTTAAAAAAAAGGGTAAATTAACGAGTGCACCCACTACACTTCACTCCTCTACAATGCGCATGACATTTTGCCACACGCAATATAATAATATCTATAACTCGAATAAAAACCATTCACGCGAAATCGCCTCGGGCACCAATTTCATTGGTCTAAAAACTATTTCCAATACACTGTTATCAATTTATTTTTCACAATACGTTGATTGCTTGGCTTGTTTGTATACGCAAAACGTCTATAGTTCACGCTTAAATAGAAACATAGTCCGATAAATAAGCATGGGAAAGCTGCACTGGCCTTTAATTAATTATTCTTAATAAGTATGATTATTTCGCTTTTTATCTGAAATAGTTACAGCCTATTTTTTTTTATCTATCTCTAACAATTACAGTATGGGGATAACTGGGGTAACAACCCTTGACGTTGAAATCTTAATAAGATTTGAATTGAAAGTGGGTTAATTATAAGCGTATATATTAATTTTTTCCGAAATTTTGTAACTTTATAAATTGTGCAAAAAAATTAAATTTTTCTTTTTTGAGGTTAATGATTAAATTGCGTTACGTTACGAATATAGTTGAAAAACATATTATATTTCGTTGTTTATATAGTTAATAAGCACCAATGGCGATATTCTAAATTAAGATATGTCATTCAATACTAAATACCATATCATCACCACTAGAATATTATCTCTGCCTATCCTGATATATGCTGAATTATAATAAACCTAAAAAAAGTGAAAAGTCGATTGTAATTTTTTGTGATATTAACTATATTTCCTAGTACAATGATTTATAGTTTAGATCTATGGTCATTTTTTACGTAAAAAAAAACTCAGAAATACTGTTTTAAACAGCCATTATGCGATATTTTAACATAAAATAAACATATAAATGGAACAGTCTCTTGACACGCTTTACGATACAGTATGAACAAGAAGTTTGCATTGCATGTGATAATGTCCTCTTAACGCGTAACTTAACACTCGCCTCGAAAATACATAGAAAGTATTTAGACACTTTCACTTTGGTTTTTGTATTAGTGGTTGGTACATTGATATCTTATTGTAAAAAGTTATAAAATTTAATTACTTTATTATTATTGTTGCTATGTTATTACTTATGGGCTCGTCCGGCTCCGGAATAAACAGAGAGAACCTGGGAACTTAATGTGTCTTAATGGGAACAAGCTGTTTCTATTAAGACATTTCCGTTTTCCAATTTCCACCGAATAAAAAAAATAAGATTTAATTAACCTATGATAAAAAAAAGGGGAAAAAATTATCCTCATAAGGATAAATCAAGCATATATTATTTTCACTAACATAGATCAGTTATACAACCTATAGATATGGACGTATACATTAAATATATTATTTATTCACAAATGTAATTGTAAGGAATAATAAAAATAATATATAAAAAATTTCTCTTGCAAAAAGCTTGCTGGTACTTTATAACTATTCACACAAACGGACATACCTCAATTAAAATTGTTGTTTTTATTGATACATAAGAGTTTATTCAAGTAACCTGTACATATAAAAGTCATTAGTTTTATGTACATAATATCATAAAAATATCACTAAATTAAATAACAATATTTTTTCCTAGCTTCACGCTGTATGCTGCTGCATGTAGCAGAGTAGGCAGCTTAGTGTTAAAACTCTCTGTTATCTCTCTTTTCTGTTATTTCATTTCCGAATAGGTATCGAACCCACAGTCTGTGCGTTTACAGTCAAACGCTTTTACTCCTACGACACATTAATACAGAGCCACAAATTTTTGATTTGTTTAAATATATTTTATTATAAAATTTAAACCATAAATCAACAACAGATTTCATATTAATTAGTGATGAAATTAATTACTGAAACTTGTTAACGAATAGACGTTTTCTAAAGCGCTTCTCACTTGACTTCCGGAAAAGTTTTATTACAACATCCGTATCTTGTATAAAATGCCTATTTTCCGAAGCATCATTTAATACGAAATTAATTTATGATTACATGCTTAGCAATTCTTTCAAAAACAAACACCTGCTTTTGATAATCTTTATTTTAGCTAAAATAAATAAAAATAAAATAGAATATACAATAAATAAATAAACAAATAATTAAATAATAAAATAAATAAATCAAAATATAATAGTAACATAACGCTGACTAATCTGATCTGAATATAAATGGTAACAAGACAAAGCGCGGCGTTGAGTTACGTCAATCTCAATATCAATTGGGAATCGGTGCATATTAACAGTTTTCTCTATCTACCCTACCCTGTCATGCGGGAAAGTGTAAAGCTATTTTTGTTTAACTTTAAGCATTAAGTTTTATATAGAGAAAGTAATCAATAAATAAATGTGCGTAAAGTCCGAATACCACCTATTAAACAGAACTAGACAGAGTTGACATAGCTTGCAATTCAGTTTAGTATTTTTTAAGGTTTACGATGTATCCCGCACATAGCAGGGTAGGGAGAGGAAATCTGGGAACTTAGTGTTAAGACACTCCGTTCCATCAAAAACACTTTACGTCCCCATTTTTAGCAAATTATCGAAGCATTGAGTGTTGAATAGCGGAACTCAACGCCTCGCTTTGAAGGTTACTTAATGCTTTCATTTGATAAAAATCATATATTACATAAGTATAAGTAATATGTAATAAGTTATATTTCCAGCCATCCTCCCAAAGAGCCTACTTAGTGAGATTGTTCTGTTTATCTCTGGAGCTCTTAATTTGATAAGTGTGATATGAAAATTGCTTCATGCCATGAGAGTTGGGTACGGTCATACCGCGATTATATCGGAGCAAAGAAATGATATATACAGAGCAAAGAAATGAAAGTAAAAATGTAAATAAATATTTCACTAGCCTCACCTGTTTAATTAAATTCGGATAAATAGAATATTTTTTCTTAAATGTTTTTCAACAATCAATCATTATAGATAAACATTAAAGATAAAAACCTCATACATAATTCAAGCATAATAAATGTGAATAAAATGAAACATGTCTTAGAAAACTTCATATGAGAGATGTTACGTAGCAACGTAACTTCAGAAGTATAGCCCAAAGTCGGTCTGAGCTAACAGGTGTTGCAGACTTATTTATTATCGTAGAGCTTCATACCTGTCACACGTTGTAATTTTCCAGGTTAGAAATTTATTTTATTAACAACCTGCCACAATCCGTAAGTTATATTAGGAAATTTTCAAAATTTGTTTATTTTACTTTATTATAATTTAAGTTTTAAAATTGTTCCTTTTCATTGTTTGTGAATACAATCGATATTCACTAATAACGACAAATATTATTTAGTCTCTTTAAGCATCTCATAAGAAGTACAAAAGAAAAATTTAAATATCTAATTTCTCACGATACAAAATAATTGAAGAAGCCACATCTTTTCACTTTTTACCCGCATAGCACACTAGAAGGGAAGGCAAAGAGGCGACCCAGTGCTATGACACTCCGTTCACCAGTTTCTGGTCGATTTATGCACTTCGTCTCTATATGCACGTACTTAGAAAAATATTTTTAATTCTTTTGCAATATCATTTATATAATTTTAAAATATACAAAATCAATTCAATGGATTACACAATTCATGCATACTAATGTAATCATCGACCGAAACTAATAACTTTAATATATATTACTTAGAATTTTATATTTACGCTTAGAAAACTAAAGGTCTTTGATCGGAAGTAACGGTTTAAATCAAAATATCCTTGGCCAACCAGTTTATAAATACGAATATTTAGTTTGGTAGAAATTAATAATCTAGAAATATTCGTCGTCGTCGTCAGCTTCACGCTGTATCCCGCACGCAGCAGTGTAAGGAGAGTTCGTGTTAAAACACTCCGTTCCTAACACTTTCTTCCTAACTCTGAAGGCATTGCGTGTTGAATAGCAGAACTGAACGCCGCGCAGAAATAAATATATTCTAACAATAGAACAAATAGACAAAAAACAAATAGAAATATTTTAACAACCGGATTTTAGACTGTGAATGCAGAAAATTATTATTATATTTAATAATATTTGGGCTTAAAGACAGCATAAAGGATCTATTTCAAACGATTCCTATATAATTATTTTGGTTATTACCTTTACTATCAATGAAATAACGTTTCATTTTTAAAACATAACAAATTTATACAAAAAGTTTGTTAAGTTGTGCAACTTCACAACGAGTAAAGTTTGTGAGACAGCGGTTTTAACATTTTGTAGTTAAGACTGAAAAGTTTAAAGTCAGATATTGTTATAGTCAACTTTCAGGTGCTTTTGTGTCCATCGCTAAAACAAAAAGCGAAAGAATATATATATAAATTTACATTTTTTTTTACCAAAAGTATACGTCGTCGTCATCCAAATTACTTGCTAAAATCCAAAGCATATCTTCATAAAATTTCCGTGATGATGGAATTTCGTTTCAATCAAATTCAAATTAAAATATCACCTTGCAATTTTCTATTATTTTTTTAACAAAGCTTAATCTGACCAAAAATATTAGCGTTTAAGCAAACAAACAAACTCTTCCGCTTTATTATATTAATATAGATTTTCATTTTCGTCGAGATGCGCCACTTTACACGCAATGCCTTCAGAATATGGTGGAAAATGCAGAGTGGAGTGTTTAAACACTAGATTCCATCTGCCTAGTCTGTTTTTCAGCTTTAAGCTGTATCTACAGCTGAAAAACACACGGTTATGCGTCTGTGCTACGACTGGCCTCACAACTTCCTTCCGAAGTTGTTAAACTAGATACTTATTTATTACATAATAAACATATCATCTACAAATATTCATGTACAAACAATTATTTAAATACACGTATAATAGCTAACCACAAATAATTACAATTAAATTATATAATAATATACGAACTTGTGGTCGAATAAAATCCATTAGCGAAATAAATGTTGCCTGATATAAAATATTTCGTTACAACTCCAATCATTATTGGAAAATATTTTAATCTTCTTAATGAATCATTAATACTAGGTAACCACAATTTATTGCACACCTCGTATATATAATATAAAAGCTTCACGCTGTATCCCGCATGGAGCAGGGGAGGCTGAGGGAACCTTAAATTAGGGCATGAATTGAAAATAGTTCATACTCTCGATGGAGACGTCGAAACGGTTCAGGGAATTTAGATTTGTAAAGATTTTCTTTTTTCTATGCAGATAGGCATTACGTTGGAAGTATAACTCAACGCCACATTTTGCCTCGACACCAGAGCGAAACAATGAAAACAATTAAATATTTCCTCGAGTGGGAATCGAACCCACAACCGTCGCGTTTCCAAATAGACGCTGTGGAGCTGCGTCACGGTGGTCTCATTAACAGTTTCATTATTGTAATAAATATTTTTTTTTTTCGATATTTATCAAATGAAGTAATTATTTATATTAATACCACCTGTCACGTTGCATTGTCAATCCTGAGCACAGGGCTTAGTCGGCTCTGAGCGCCGCGTGTCACTCAGTTAAGCCAGTTAGCTTGTATGGAATATGACGTGTCCAACAATTATATTTCAAGTATCAATTTATGTTTTGGCAATTTTAGCTTTGAATATTTTATTCTATTGTACTTTCATTACATATATTGAGTTACACAAATTATATATATATATTAGAAATGGAATTAATTTAACCTAATTTTTATGTCACTATCGTACATCTGTAGTCTAAAATGGCCTATTTCATTTGTAACAAAAAGTAAAACTTTTGCAATTCTTATTCTATTCTCTTATTCTGTAAGATAACGAGAACTGAAGGTCGCTTATTCAAAAGATCTTATATGTCGTTCGTTACACAAACCTTTTGTTCGCGTCTTCATCACCTCTACTATTATTTACTATACGATATTCGCTAACGTATTCTAAACTATAATAAACTAATACGTTACTATTTGAATTCCATTCGAAAATTATCATATAATCACACATTCTAATAGCTGTCAAAAGCAATTATAACTTGGAACTTATAAAAATATCAGGTAATAATATGTATAAATAATAACAGAGGCCAGTCCGTGTGACTGTAATCGCGACAGGTTGTCGCTTAATATCGAACCCACAGCCCCCTCTTTCGAATAAATGAAATATCTACTATTTTTATTTCCTTGTTTAGGTACCGTGGCATAGCGCATCGTTGAGTGCCGCCATTTAAGATGTAATGCCTCCAGAATTCAGAAGAAAGTGGGAAACAGAGTGTTCCCAAAAATAACTATACAGTAACTTAGAATAAATACACACAATCGAAAGCAATTATAACTTTGAAAAGTATCAATCAAATTAACTACGAATTAATATTTTGTCAAATAGCATCAGTACACTATTAACACTACAAACTATAGTCAAACAGTCTCTCGAACGTGGTAAGCGTATTTTATAAACAGTTTATTATTCACGTGGTATAGCGTGGTGATTGGGTAATAGAATACACTTGAACTCTACTCTACAGTGTGAATTACATTTATATGTATGTAGAGACGGTAATTTACAAGTATATGTGATTCGACTATATGCGAGAAATTTACTAAAAACCTCTAAAAGGAACATATAATATTTTAATCTAAGTTTCGAGACATTCTATTCTTTCTACTTTAATTCGAGACATAGACATTACGTGTCGAACGGTGGGACTCTATACTGCGATATGTCTTATCAGAGTGAGAATATGCAAAATAATTCATGCGAATCGAATTTACGAGCCCCAAACTTGACCTGATTATAAATACGATTACGCCACTAGTGCCACTTATTTAAAATACATCTTATAAAAAAATATTATTAGCCTTAACCTTTGCTTTTCATTCCATTCAACGGGCGAAATCTAAACTTATTTGAATGCTTATAAAATATTAAATGTATTTTGTGCATATTTTTTAGGTAAGAAAAAACCTAACTCTGCATTTTTGCTACTTAAGCTCAAAATTATACAATAATACACATAATACTCGGAATTGTATTGTATTTAATTGTTAAGTTGAATTTAGTTTAACACTTTCACGCTGTATCCCGCACACAGCAGGGTTGGTAATTATTAAGTACATATGTATAAGTCAAAATTTGTAACATAAATTTTATTTCTTACGTGCAATTTGTATGTTAGCATTAAGTTAATACACAAAAAAATACTATAATATTTTCTTACGATTACAAGCATAAAAGTATGAAAATATACATATGTTAACTTAAAGCTGTCAACGCCATTATAGTGAAATGTCACTACAAATAGAGACATTGTAACGACTACCTCATATTTCCCCACGCATTACAACAAGACCTGATAAGATCTATAAGATCTATCGTGAGAAAAAAAAAGCAAATTACCAACGCAACTTTCATCGACGAGGAAATATAATTATAGTAATAGAAAATATAGAGTTAACGTTACGTTAATAGTAACGTTAGCAATATTAAATTACCCATAGTGTAGGAATATGCAAATTTTAAGTTTACTTGAAATTTGTTCAAAAATTATTTGTTTTCATAACTTATTTTTTAATAAATTTGATTGTTATTTATATGAATATATTATCAAATCTATATAATTTTCATTTATACGTTCTAGCAACGTATGAATTTCGGTAATTTATAATTAGACAGGTAATATATATACAACATCTGCCCTTAATGTCACTGTGTGATGACCATGACCGCTCTGATAAGAGTGTTACGACCGGGAAGAAGAAGAAGAATATATATATATTTTTTTTTTTAAGCAATAAATATATATATAAAGTAAAATAAGACGTTTTCTTCTATTATGTACATAATCCACAAAGGTTTTCTTTTTCAGATAGACGCTGCATCCCGCACATGTAGGGGGGTAGGCAGAGGGAGCCTAGTGTTATGAATTAATGACAACTACACTATCGGTGTTATGTTTTTCATATTGAAACAAACTATTATAAATATTCATTTATTATTATTAACAAAAACTTATATCCATTATGTGAGTGACTTTGAAGAATTAGAGGAACTTCGCTCGTGAGTAACTCTCGGCACAAAAGGTTGTGTCGATACAGATATAATACGTATGTACAATCGAACACGTCGCTCGTGATAAATGGATAGATCATAAGACTGATTGATTTGCTTTATATAGGTGACCTATAGCGCTATATATTATAGTATTACTGAATATGGATGTAATAAAATTATTGTAAAGGCGACGGTCTGTATGTGTCTGTATGTAAAGGCGACGGTCGCTGCTTCACATCTTATCATGTAATAACTCCGAAATTAAGGGGAAAGTTGAGAGCGACGTACAGTATTAACGAATAAATTCAACAAATAAATTCTAAACTCTTAATGTAATAGATTTAAAATTTTTCGAGCTTATATTTTATATAGTTTGATTCTATATCCTACAATAAATATGCTTAGACTAAGACCTTAAGACTCCGTTCTCATTAAGATAAAAGAGCCATGTTAATACAGCAAGGGTATGCAAATATTACATATTACTTCATCGAGTAGGAATCGAACACCCTACAGTCGTTTATAGTCTCACGCTTGTGCCACGACTGGCCTCTAATATACATGTTAGATATTGATTTTAAAAAGTATGTGTTGTTTAACTGAGCGTGGCTTGCGTGTTGAAAATTCTTCAGCAAGTTTCAATCATGATTGGTCTATTGTGAACCGGATGCACTGAGCTGCATAGCGAATGCAGGAAGTAATTACGTTGTATTATCGAAACGTATTTTATTCATATATAGTCATATATGAATCTTGGCCATTAGCCCGATCGTCTTGAACGCAGGATATTGTGGTTAGACGTGAGCGAACCAATTTCTAATATTTAAGGCGTGTAACTGATTCACTGTCTGTACTATCAAATATGTATTTGTATTTATATAAAAAAAATTACATTTTTTAAAATGTTTTTATTAGTTTCACCTCCTGAGGTGACAGGTTGTGGGCTCGATTCCCACTCGAGGAAAAAAAATATTCTCTGATCTCTTTGATAACACGGAAAAACGCGGCGTTGAGTTCCAAAGTTGGTAAACGGGAAACGAGAGCCCCGTGTCTTAAGACTGGGCTCCCTCTGCCTACCCTACTCATTAAGGGATACAATGATGAAGCTGATAAGCCAAATATATCAAAATCTCTGATGAAACATTTTAACTTTATGTAGAAACTAAACTTAACTAAATATTAATAAATATCTTAACCGTATTTATTAATATATAGTTATTTTTATGTTATTTTTTGTCCAAATGTTTATATCTCTAAATTAAATTGGGCTCGAAGGAATAAAATAAATACCAATATCACCGGCGGTTGATCTCCGCCAGATGTTGTTTCTGTGATTGGAAAAGACTCGCTGGCTCCGACGTGGTCTGGCCGTTTGCGATCGAATAGAGAAATATATAAATCCCTAGATGATATTATAATAGCAAACCAGTATATAGCTAGCTTAAATTAAAAATTAACATTATAAATCTTCAATAATATTTGGATTACTTTAAAATAAAGATAAATAAAGAGCAATAAACGCAAAAAAATTATACTTATTTAATGCAATATAGTGTTTTTTTTATATTACCTATTAACGTTACTTTTGCCTTGGCTGGCACCGGTCTCCATTCAACAACATTTATACAAAAAAACAAACAAAATGTCGAATAAAAATCTCGTCTTTTATTATTGTGTGATATTAAAGTTACAAATAGAGAATAAAATTTTTCACATTTTTTTTTCACGCATTCGTCGAAGATCGAATCCACATCCGTTGTGTTTGTCAGAAATTTGTAAGTTATTTGATCAAATTATGAAAATTTCTAAATTACAAGTTGTTTTATTTTGCCTTCACGCTGTATCCCGCACACCACAAGGAAGCAGAGGGAACCTTATATTAAGACGATCTATTCCACATTAAAAAAACTTACATCATCTCAAATAAAACAAGCGTTTTATAGCCGATCTCGCTAGAAATCGTTCACAATTAACAACAACAGCTGTTGCAAATACTTGGCCGTACGTAGTCATGCTCTCATAAGCTGGAAAACATGATTATCGGTGTATCCAGAGCTGACCGCGAGGAATTTGGCACGCTCGTAGCCAATTAATTCAACTTTTAATGCTACTTTAACTTTTACACGGCACTTTTTGTTCCTGTTTTGATATTTTTTTTTATGTGAAAGATAACCGAAGCTTACAGTGTCGTTGTATCATCTGAATTCAGCATGATACAATTATTTAAAATAATTACATAATAATTGCTTTAAATAGTTTTTTTTTGTTTTACGATATACCTTGCATCTACCATAGAAGTGGTATTCTTTTCTGTTCTTTTAATATGGCATTCAGAGCGTGCCAAGTTGTACGGTAATAAAAGAGATAAAATGGGTATTACACAACTGAAAAACGGATGATTAAAACACTGAGTGTTAAGACACTCCTCTTCCTACTTACAATTGTTTTTTTTTTCATTTCTGTCTTAATTTAATAACATTTTAACTATGGAAGAAAACTTTTAAAAAAATCGTGTTATATCACAAATTCATTTCACATAAACATTAATGTGTTAAATCTATTTGCTCAGAGCCGGCACAAACCAAAACCAATATGACGGAATGACGTCGGTTTAGAAATCTCTATATAAATAATGAAAATGCAAACATTTCACTGTATTGTTAAATATATATTAATTAAACTATTTCTAGACAAAATTAACATATAATAATAAAGAAACGGCGGCATGAGCAATAATATTATTATGCAGAGAAGTTGACGTTAAATATTTAAGTAGAAACTCGTAGATGATTTCTTATGATGAATGAAATGTAATTTTTTTTTTGTATTTACAATACACTGTTATTTTTTATCACCTAAGACTATAAGAACAAGAATTATATCTGTACGTATAATAATTATTTGATCTTGGGCAAACTTTGTGTTATATATTTATATTTCTGTGTAAGTGTGACATATAGTTAGTATAGTCGTATATTCTCACAGACAAAAGATAAATTTAACTGAATACCCATTCCCCGGAAACTGATAAAACATATACAGCACGTAAAGCACGTGCTGTATATGTTTATTTACACAGCTAATATTTTTAGAATAGATTTTATTTAAAATATAAATAGAGACAAAAACTATAATAATTTTGTGCCAACTAATTGTAGTTCTAATTCTAGCACCTTCATCAGTATAATTGAGATATTGATAATAAAGAAATATTCATAAAGTAGATAAGATAAGATAAGATAAGATAAAAACTCTTTATTGTACAATTGATAAGATTAATTCCGTCACTTTAAAAGACTCTAAACGTTATTTCTTCCAGGCAACCAATTCAAATTACAGAAGGACATTTTTAACAACGATTTTCAACTCGAAAGGATGTTCAGTTTGAAATAATTTTTGGCCCTGTCTGTCTGGTTTCCCAGATTCCATTATCTATCCTGCGATGTTCGGTATATATAGTAAAGTCAAAAAAGATACTATTTTTTGGCCTTAAAAGGAGAGAGACGCAGAAGAGAGAAGCAGAGAGAACTTAAAAGGAAAAATCCTTTTAAGTTCTCTCTGCCGTTGTGTATGCTAGAGATATACGAAAATAAAATACATTTCGTAAGTCTTATATATTTCCTTACTTCTATATAGATAGATACTCTTAGACCGTACGAAAAAGAAAAACGAACTCCAAGAACGTGTTTTCGTTTAACGCGTACAGTAATATTATCTTACATATAGATGTCACGTATATTATTACATTTATACTCGTTTTACTGTGAAATCCTATATATTTATACTTTTACTCACTTTCTCGTCAACAATCGTGTGACAACGTATTTAATCTAACATTGTTTCTAGAGAGGCCTTTATAACTGTATTAATATTAGAATAGCAGTTATAAGCAATCAGTAGAGCCACTCGTTTTATCTTCTATAGCTTTTTAGGCTTGCGTCCATATTTATTAACTAACAACTTGTACAAATGAATAATAATTTTTTTCGAAATATGGGAGAATAAAAATTCAAGAGAATAGAAATTCTATTGAAATTGAGATCGATGATCGACCTTTTCTATATTTATTTAGAGTCTGTTTGCCTCTACACAGAAGGGTTAATGGGAGTATGTTATCTACTCAGGTATAACGCTGGTTAGAAAGACACTTGTTTAAATTTAACTTTCATAATTTTTATTTTAAATAATAAAATGACATAGTAGACTCTTTAGTAAACGATTATATTATAGTTACAATTTACCCGCTCATAAATGAGAAAAACAAATTTATTATACAAAACGCGATTTGTACAAGAAAACTCTTTAACTCCGTCAAATATTACATCAGTAATAAATTATGTAAGTCAGCGTGAAATATCATTTCGTTTGAGAACATGGATTTGTCAAGCTATGGTTTCCTACACAACGTAATGTAAAATACTTTCTATATT
>JBAIZZ010000042.1:1020534-1089859 GCA_037355905.1 Heliconius aoede
CAAGCTATGGTTTCCTACACAACGTAATGTAAAATACTTTCTATATTATAATATATATATATATATATATATAAATATATATGTATATGTTATGGCACAAAAGTAAATGAGCAAACATAATTATGTTATTTACAATATCCGATATATTTATATTTTATATATCGGAAGTCTTTATAAGAATAAAGACTTGTGTACACCTTTACCCTGAATCACCATATCTATTAGTGAAAACCACATAAAAATTGTAGCGCTGTTTCGAAGGTTTATATTGTGAAAAGATAGAAAGAATGGTAATATTAATAATGAAAAAGCCGAACAGTCTTCAACATAATTTTTTTTATGCTTATGACTCCAATATCGTTGCAATTATTTATATGTATATTTTTTTGTACTTTTTCATTTCACTTGCACATTCTTATACATTTTCTAAAATATTTTTCTATCCTTAGTGTAAAAAATGTTAGAAATAGGTAACAGTACATACACGTTTCTTTAAAATTGGAGTAATTGATATTTATAAGCTCTTAAATTTTGACTTTTATCTATACAATTTTTGTAATTCTAGTTAGCAATTAGTAAATCGAAATTCAAAATTATATATGTAATATTCAAATAACTGAAATTTTTTTTCCAAATTTCAACAGCATCAAATGAAATATGCACTTCGCGATATTTAAATAAATCGTTATTATAATGTAACGGAACCGGAAAATGTCGAATTAAGGTTTTTTTACGCACTAATAATTAAAATAAAAATAAGTTAGCAGAGCTAAGCTTTAACCTGGCTAGCACATTAACTATATACTACGGTAATATTCCATAATTAAAACAAAGAAAACAGATAATTTTTAATATTATACAATAATATGTTATCTGTTATTTTCTTCATAGACAATGCAAAACTTTTTTGTTCGCTGTCAACTTACGTTCTAGCCGTTGGCCGAAATTATTTGCAGTCCATTTGCAGTCCATTTTAGGTCATTAGTCACACAGAAGACAGATATCCGCCAATTACAATTCTTCATAAAAACCTATATTTTTGAAAACAATATGACAAAACCATTAAGAATTTTATATTTAATATATAATATAAATTTCTCGTAACAAAAATGTCAAAGATGTTAAATTAGCATTGAGCCCAACCACTTAAGGTGTCCTTTGAGGCATAAAAGACGTCCTCTACATCCCCTCTTATACTTAAACGAAGCGTTTCTTTGATCAGTCCAATCAATTATGTTTACGGTAATAATAAATATTCATAATGTGGAAGCGTATAGTTGTTATTATGTATTATATAATTGTTATTTATATAACAATATATTTAATTATTATGACAGAAACAAAATATATATATATTTATAATAATATAAATTCTTGATTGCCTTTCCACTCGACAATTCGACTCGTGAAATATTCGTGCTGTTATCCTAACACTTAGTAGGCCACGTTCAGCGGTGATGCAATTTGCAAATGGCATGATACAGTTTTATGTTTACATCGCTTTAGTTAATTGTCAATGTTTTGCTTAATATCGTAGTTAAGTAATTCAAAATGAGTTTTTGTAATTTTTATAGGATTTTTATGAGAGTTTATTTTAAATTATATTATAAAAACTAATTTAAATTTTAGAATAGAACCTAACCTGTACAATTAATGTAGATATTTAAATTAAAATATCGATTGAATGTTTCTTTTTTTTTTTTTCATAACTGTACATTTTTGTATTTGCATGCGGGCATACGGGTATCTAACTGTATATTAATTACTATTTTGTTTAATTACTATTTTGTTTACTTTTATTTAATATATTAATTTAATTATATTAAATTAATATATTGTTATGCAATATGAAGTTACAATAACGAATATCACGTAAAATCATTAATTTTTTAATTGTGTTTCGATATCATTGTCTAAATGCTAACAATGAACAAAAGCTGTAAAATTAACATATTCATTTATTTTTCTATATTTTTTAATGAAAATAATGCAATTCTTTACTCTATATATATATATATATATTCGTTCTAATTATAAATAAGTTATTTTTAACCACGCTACAAGAAAGATAAGTAGAGATACGATAAAAACTCATTAAATAATAGCGCGGCGTAGGACAAGTTTACCCTACTGTAAAAACCCAGCATTAAATATAAATAGAATCTTTAAAAGGTGTTCACGTCATGCAAGATGGATATTGTACTTATAGGGATTAGGTTAGTAAAAAATATGATTAAAAATAAATTTGTACATTCATTATATCGAAATTTTAAATGTAAACTATCCTATTTTTGTTTTGGCTTCACGCTGTACCCTCGTAAAAGCAGAAACTTAAAAGTTGCTATTTCCAACATCAAGCTTACAATTTAATTATTATTGTTTCTCATATTTATATAACTTATAAGAATATCCAACTTAATACAATCCTAATTGAAAGTGCGGCGTTAGGCTCGACATTCCAACATGTGCTACCTCTACATACACAGATAGTAGAGATATTAACACCAGAGTGTCTATACGTGTGAGAAATGTATTTATATGAAACACACATAAATTAAAAGATAGAATATTATACAAAAGTATTAATTTTGAATAGTATTTAATTAAAGACGCGCCAGTCGTGGCGCATCGGATATAAGCATGCGAATGGGTTGTGCATTCTTTTCCCACTGGAAAAAATTAAATATTAAATATTTTAATTTTTTCGCTCTCGTAAAAAAAAGTTGATATTTAATTACTTTGGCAATGTTAATAATAAAATATGATAACTTATATTTAATATAATACATATATTATATAGATAATTTTAAAATTAGAATTCATTTTTAAAACAATGATTACCGCTCAAGTTAATTTCCATAAGAAATGTTACTTACGCGTCGCGTACACGTATGCATTAAAATGTGAGTGTACCATGTACATTATAGAGATACAACTATTACAAAGTACGACTACATTTAATTAACATATAAACTATATATTCTATGATATATAAAAATTAAAATATGACGCTAATTCAACTAATTAAAAACTATAAAGTAATCTTGTAAATCTTTAAGGAAACATCCATCAAATTAAAAGCATCTACAAAACGAGATTACCTAAGGATTTCATATTTATTGATTTTCAGAAGTGCCGTTTAAAATGCAAAACGACCTTTACTTTACCTCGCCTTTGATGCTCTTCTGAAAGCGTTTGATCCAGGCACTCAGCACTTAAACCACTTGGAATAAACTTGAGGGAATAATTCGCAACATGTCACATATCACCAACCATGTTTTCACTGATCCTTTGGCACATTTAAATTTATAAAATAATATATTAATGTTTTAAGTCACAAGGTTTGAATATTTCGTTTCAAGCTTGTGGAATGTATATAGGTGCGCGCGCGCATCTAAGTTGAGGGCAGAGACCTGTGGCAGTCTGTCGCTCGCGCCGGCCGCGACTTGAGTACCGTTGTTCTAGAGTGGGAGCGAGGTCGAATAGGCTTTGACATTTCATATTTATTTCATTACTTTTTGATGTCATGATTCTATTGTTACGATTAAGCTTGTTGTCGTAAGGAGGATTTAGATTGCTGGTAAATTTTTTTCAATTACATATCATAATTTTATAATTTTGTATTTTCCATTTTTTTTTAATTGCACTATCCCAATTAACTCAAATTAAAATATAACTGTGATTAGTTTTAAAATAAAATGAGTGATCTTTATATATTTTTAACTTAAATAGTAACAACAAACTATTATCAATTTAAAAATATTCAAAATAAATTAGTCAGTGCAATAAAATCTTTAATGAATCACCGCTAATGACTTTTATGTACTGCATTCTTGTATTCGTAACCAAAATTGCCAAATGTTTTAAAGTTAGAATAATAAAGATTTTTTTTATAACACATTTTTATACTCTGCGATTTTGTGCCAAAATTTTTATTTAGAGCTATTTTTTTTTGCTTCACGCTGTATCCCGCACACAGCAGGGTAGGCAGAGGGAACCTTGGTGTTAAGACACTGCGTTCCCCACTTTCTACCGAATTCTGGAGGCATTGCGTGTTGAGTGGCAGAGCTCAACGCCGCGCTTTGCCTCAACACCAGAGCGAAGAAAAACGGAAAGCTAAAGAGCTAAATTATATTTAAAATAATTTTTAAAATAGTAGTTATTTTCAAACAGAAAGAAGTATGTACGTAATAGTTGCGCGTACGCAAGGCATATCTGAGCCTATTTGCATGTAAAAGATTTCAACGCGTACAAAAACCAATTGTCAATTACATAAATTATTATATTCATACATATACATTTTCACTTGCGTCGCCTGTACTTCTGTAAATATTGAAATCTACTATTAAAAACTAATTTTGACTATGGAGTGGGATATAATATTTTAACTTGTAAACTGGAATAGCAGAAGTAAATTGATTTTAGTTACATTAAATATCTTCGTAGATCATTTCCGGAGTAATATAGAAGAGGAACGTCCTGCTGAGTGATTCATGAGTATTTAATAATATTAAATCAGCTTCACGCTGTATTCGCACGCAGCAACGTGAGCAGAGGGAAACTAGTGCTAAAACGCTCCGTTCACTCATCATTCATTAAGAATTGCGTGTTGAATGGCCGAACTCAACACCGCGCTTTGCTTCGACACCACAGCGAAGAAATCGAAATATAAAAGTAAATAAATGTTTCATTTCCCCCGGTAGAGGTCGAACCCAAAACCCGTTGGTCTTACAATCACCCTTTATGCCCCTGCGAATAATGTAACAAATAATATAATTAAGTAATTCTATGGGGGGTAAGTAAATATGAAATCTATCTTATGTCGGTGTATGATATTATCACCTCGCAACCATTCAAAATTGAAAATACATAGTAAAAAAGGACAAGCGTGAGTTGGACTTGCCCACCGGGGTTGTACAAAAATTGGAGGTCTCGAGCTTTTTTTTGAAATTCAGGCGTAGCTTAGTCAGAGCCCTTTCATCTGATACCTTACTTGAATTAGCGGTTTTGCCCCCTTGTAATGATAATAATATATTTTTTAGGATTCAACCACAAATATATAGATTTTTTCCTGAACAAGTAATATCTGTAGATGCAAGCTATCAATTTCATAATTCTAGGTTATCCGGAAGTAGACCTAGTCATTGTGATTCCCTTTATAGTGTCGAAATACGCGTTTTTTGCTTTTTTTAAATGTTTTTTTTAGGAAATCATAGGGCTGTAGTTATGATTTTAATTTCAACTCGATATTTCAAAGAGTTCCTAAGATAAAGGAGATCTAGCTCAATTTGATGTTTATTATTTTTAAGATAATCACATTAATTATACCTCTCACTTCAGTACTCTTTCAAACTCATTTCAAATGAAAGAGACGACACCATTGAAACTATTCAAGCAAATACCTTTGACTATTTAATAGTCTAAAGAGATGAGTCGTGAGAAAATAGTTGCCTGCAGCCATACCAATATTTATAGCTTCTTAATTAATTATTATTATTATTTTAGCTTCAATAATAACAAGAACAACATATTACAAATATTACTACTACTACTACTGTAAACGTGAATGATATATCTATTATTTTCATTTCCTCACTCTAATGACGAGGCGAAATGCAGCATTAAGATCATCCATTTAACACGAAATACCTCTAGAATTCAGCGGAAAATGGGAAATTGAAGTACCTTAATGGGAACGGAGTGTCTCAAGACTAGACTCCCAGGTTGCCTATGCCGATGGTCCTATATTTGAGATAAAACGTGGAGCTAAAAAAACTTCATAATTGATAATTATAATATAAAATTCAAGTAACTTTTATTTTCAACTCAAGCAATTGAAAATTATAATTTTATTTAAAAATACACCTAAAAGATGCATCAACATATGTACCGGTTAAAAGAACTGGCTTTTAAAGAAATCGTCATCATATGACAGAGGCTTGACTTGTTTACGTCGAAAGCAGTGTAACAGGGCATATTTCCTTTAAAAGTTTTTTTTATTGGAAAGCCAAAGACATGACCAGACGCAAATAATCCAATATGTGCCATAAAATTTGTTTCATACATAACACAGGACACCGGCTAAATAAATACTAAAGAAAATGAGCAAGTACCAAATAATATGAACTAACCAAGAAATATATATATATTTAAAAATATTAATAGATGACAAACCTAAACATTGACCTGAATCGTTGAGTACATAATGAGGCTCGCCCCAGAAGCACAAGCTCTAGCTTTAAAGGATAGTCGTGACGGGTTGGCGATCACAGGGGAATGCCCTGCGTACGCTAATGAGGGGGAAGTTTGACCGTTGAGCCGCTTCGCGCCGATGCGCGGACGTGACGTGCGATAGGACTCGCCTGTTACGCCGGCAAAGAGTGCGTCGTGAGACTGAGGAGTTAATCCTGCCTATGTATTGCGCGTTTGCTTTGATTAGATGATCTGGATCTAACAGGACGTTGCAAGAGCGTCAAAGAAGCGGGTGTGGACGAGAAGCGTACTTACATGCTATACATACGCCCACGACCCCGTGTAACACCAGAGGTGCGTTCCCGGCCTTTAAGGTGGAGATGTAGGGCGCCGGGGCCCGGCATTGACTATTGCGAAACGCAAGCAAGAGCTA
Source organism: Heliconius aoede (assembly GCA_037355905.1). Lineage (NCBI taxonomy): Eukaryota > Metazoa > Arthropoda > Insecta > Lepidoptera > Nymphalidae > Heliconius > Heliconius aoede. The sequence continues at coordinate 1,027,160 of JBAIZZ010000042.1, forward strand.
CTACTTCATGCCGGTTTTAAATGCCGGGGGTGGTATTAATCCGGTCTCGCGAGAGTAGCTCGCCCCTGAAGACCGGTGACGCTGTCAAGACCAGTCCAGGTCAAGGTAAGTCCATTCGGAAAAAAAAATTAAAAATTAATCCGGTCGAGTCTGTCCATGCGTGCTGCTATTGCAGACGACGTGACTTTACCACATGTACTTTACTCACCTTTTACGACACAGACAGTACCAGGGTGATCTTATTCTAAACAAAATTCTAAATTTGTAGAACTTTATCCTAATGTAAGCTTCCAATAAACAATTAATGTTATAACAGTCACAAATTTATTCCGAAGTATTTTAAGATATGTATAGAAGTTGACTGAATGAATTAGCATTAGTTAGACTAGAACATTTTTTTCCCAATTGGCCATACCTCGGCAGTTACAGTATTGCAAGTAAGAACTTTATTTTTTTTTTATGATATAATTTTTTTATAAATCAACTTTATTGATAGTCTGTGGAAGTATCCACTGACATCATATTACTATACAGTTTATACCTCATAGTTGTCAATGTCAAAAATTAATAACAAAACTTGAAAGTGAAACAATAATAATTTACGGTCATTATAATTGTATTCAATAAAAAAAATGTTAATACATAAATGATTGAAAACTAAACACTTCCTTTGCGTCACATAGAAATTTCCAATAGTAATAAAGTTATTCTATATTTTTTAAGCAGTAACTCAACAATTTTAGCTGATAAGAAATTTTAGTTGTTGGCGTAATTAATTATTGTTCATTGAAATAAAATATATAATACTAATCACCACCAATATGTCGGCTCTATTAACTGCAGATTGGTTCCAACTTGATTCTTATTATCGGTATGTATTATTTCATTTTCATAAATTATTACTAAAATGTTTAAATTACTTTTAAGATATAGACCTTGTGCTATAAACTGCTATAAAGTGCAATAAATTTTAATTTTTCAGCAAATTTGATTTATATAATATGGTTTGGTCCATGGATGAAGGTTTAGGCAACATGATAGTAAGCGGAGCTCCTTATGGTGGACCAGTAGCGGTTGTTAGGGATAGGAAACAATTTGTAAGAGTTATGGCAACATCTAAACCAGTGATTACAATATACAACTGTGCGGGAAATGTTATATCTAAAATATTGGTAAGCTTTTCCCCATGCATATATGGCTTAAAAACATGGTATATTTGTATTAATATTCATGACACATATTTTCAGTAGTATATTTATACAAGTTATTTATTTATATAAGTATTTTTTACTTTTATTTTTACTTTTTGAAAGTACTTAGTGAAATCTTATTAAGTTGCAAGACAGCATGTGGAGTGACATAACACATTGCTGTGCTTAGTCAGGTTACAAGAATGTGGAAATGTAAATATGGTAATTCATTTCCCTATAGTAAAAATTGAATTAACAATCTTTGCTGCTACCCCACAGTAGCTTCAAATCTCAACATCTATGTAAATAAAGTACTAATAAATTGTATTTTCTATAATTACAGTGGAACAGTGGTGTGCTTATTCATATGGGTTGGTCTGATGGGGAACAATTGTTGTGTGTCCAAGAAAGTGGTGATGTACTCATATATGACATGTTCGGAGCTTATCAAAAAACTTTTAGTATGGGCCAAGAAGCAAGAGATACAAAGGTATAGATAACAGCTTTGCAAACTTTTTACATTAGAAAATAAGGTGAAAAGTAGAGAAGTGTCTTAACAGTAGGTTTTCTCTAAGGACCTTGCTGTGTAAGATAAAGCATACAGCAGCAAAAAAAATACAATTGTACCTTTATAAATAAAACACGTATAACAATGAATTTACTGTCAATAAAGAAAGTAAATATAATGACATCAAATATAAAAATGTTACTTATCATTAAACTATATATATTATATAGTTATTGGTAGCATTAATCAATGCAAAACAATTTTTAATAAAATTATTTGCATTGATTAATACTAATGTTTATACATTTTCCCATTCTTGTCAGACAAAATATTGCAGTGAGTTTAGTTTTACATAATCTACTATATCTCCTACTTAGAGGAAAAGTGCAGAACAATGCATCATAGCACTGGATTTTCTCTTTGCCTACTGTACTATATGCACTGATAAAGTACTTACTGAAAAATACATATTCATTATTTACTTGTTACAGGTGGTTAAAGCGCAATTATTTTCAAATCCACTTGGCATTGGTCTGGCGGTTATGACTTCTACAAATCGCATGTTTCTAGTAAGCAATGTTTCTGAGCCTAAACTAAGACCAGTGCCCGATGTGCCAAGTGAGTATAAAAAAACCATTAATATATTTTAAAAAATATTTTTACCTAACTAATCACATATATTTTTGAATTCGAAATCACATAAACTGACCTAGTGTGAGTAATACTGAACCACTAAGTGGTTAGTAACATTTTAAATCATGTTAAAAGTATTTATTTTTCTTAAATTACATATCTTTGCAATGAATATAGCTAAATTTTCTTTGAATAATTCAAGCATCTACTTGTTGCCATTATACAATAATAAATTTACCCAATGTAGAGTGAAAACGAGTAAGGTTCGATTTCCACTCAGGCATATTAATTATTTCAAACACTCAATGTCTCGTTAATTAAACTATGCTTCAACACTATTTTCCCTTTGCCTACCCCTGAAGCTAGCAAATACTTAAATAAAATTATTAATCTCTAAAAAAAGTAAACAAATGTTGTAAAGAAAGATTATTATATTTTCAGGAGCGAATGAACCAATAAGCTGTTGGTGTGTTATAAGTTCTGGTTTAAGATCGTCAGCAGTTATAGGATTCCTAGTTTGCAGGGACAAAGAAGTCTATAGATGTCAGCTTGGTGAATCTAGGCCTATATTATTGGTTTGTGATTTTTTTTATAATATTGATAATATGATAATCACTTTTCTTACATATTACAGCTTTACAGCTTACACAGGTTTTAATGTGAACATAAATTATACTTGTGTAAAATAATAGTTGTAAATTATTATGACATGGAAGCCAGTGCAGGGGCACAAATTTATAATAATAATACATTTATTATATTATCTTTTTTAACCGACTTCAAAATAAGAGTAATACATATAAATATCTGTGCAGGCCGCCGTAGCGCAATTTAACGGTATCTGATTTAACGCGTCGCATGTGACTTCGATCTCCACTCAAAACAATAAATTATTTTCATTTATTCTCTTTATATGATATAACAAAAATCACTTAGTAAACTGACTTCATATTACGTAATTAGTCAACTTAGTCGTATTACCCGACTGCACGACGCAAAGAAGAGTAATGTTTTCAGACAGTATGTCAGTATATCAGTCTATGTATATATGTATTTATATTTATTATTATATTATATATTACAGCGTCCAGAAATAACCAATCCGTACACACAAATTCTCACAATAGTGCCGTCACAAAATGGCCGCCATGTCGCTTTGTTCACTGATTCGGGAATACTGTGGATCGGCTCGTCGGATCTTAAAAATAAATACTGTGAGATTGACACTGGATATATTAAACAGCCTAAGGAGTTAGTTTGGTAAGTTATTGGTTTTAAAATTTGATTTTATTGTTAAAAAAAATATTATTATTGAATATTATAATGTGCTTACTTTGAATAGTAATTAAGCATAGCTGAAAAAAAACAGCTAAGACACTCGGTTCCCCATTTTGAGTCCAATCTTCCAGACATTGGATGTTGAGTGGCGAAACTTAATACCGCGTCTTGATTAACAAAACTTGAAGACTAAAATAAATTAATAATCATTAACGAGAGTGGGGATCGAACTCACAATCATAGTGATTACAGTCAAATGCTGTTCTACTGTACCCCATATATAGTGGGTTACCTGAACCCTGGTATGGCCCATCTTGCTATGTGCGGAGTACAGCTTAAAGCTAAAAAATATATAAAATTATAACATTGTTAAAATATTACTATAAAGAGTATTCATATATTATTACTCCAACCGCTAGATTACATAGAATATAAAAGATATACAGGCATAAAAGGCGAGCTTAATGCTAACATGCATTCTCTACTAGACAGTCTTCTCATGTGAGAAACAAAACAAGTTAATTTAAAAAAATAATTAAAACGTTAAAAAAAAAATTAATACATATTTCAAATTTTCTAGGTGCGGTTCCCAAGCAATAATATGTCATTGGGACGACACAATGTGCATCTACGGCTTCAATAGCACCACAATAGTTTATCCCTACGACGGCCCATTCCATATTATACCAGAAATGGACTGTGTTAGAATTATATCGGAAATGTCGCATGAATTATTGCAAAAAGTCCCCGTAGAAGTGGAAAAGATTTTTAGAATTAATAGTACTGCTCCTGGATCGTATTTGGTTGAAGCGTCCAAACAATTTCAGGTTTGATATTTTTTGTAAAGTTGGGGCGTTCGGGACTAACGATGAATAATCCTTTATTACTGCACTTAAATATTAAACATACATTATTTATTAACCACACACACTTAATAACTGGAACCTATCCATAAGACTCAGTTCCCCGCTTTATGCTTTTTTTTTTTAATTTTTCACTTCAGCTTTCTGTGCTTGCACTCACTACGCAATGTTTCGAAAATTTATTAATACATGGGAATGGGGTGGAGGTCTTAAGATCTCCCAAAGAGTATTTAAATTGCCTCAGACAGAACTTTGCATACTTTTACAGAGTAAAGCTATCAATCTCATTCAATCAATGTCTTTATTGGTTTTTACAAAAACTATTTATTTTATGTTAAATAGTAGTAAGAAATCAGTCCAGTTGAGGCCAGTCGTAGCGCAGAAGCCAAGTGTGTGACTGCTAACGCGATAGGTGTTTGGGTTCGTGGGAACTCTTGAGGAATTTGAATATTTACTACATTCATTTCTTTGCATTGTGAGCTTTAACCTTTCTTTGTTAAATGAAGTTAGTGAATAGTTATTTTAATTGTACTTTCGCCAACGTCCATACCACGTTGAACACACCGGTTCTCGTCCGATCACCGAAGTTAAGCAACGTCGGGCGCGGTCAGTACTTGGATGGGTGACCGCCTGGGAACACCGCGTGTCGTTGGCTTTTTGCACTTTATTTATATTTTTTCTTTCGAATGTAATTGGTTAAACTTTCTTTTTTAACCGACTTCGAAATAAGAAGACGTTTTGTATTTGACAACTCATTTTTTTGATTACAGAAACGCAGTCACAGAGCTGATGAATACATACGCCTAGTAAAACCAGATTTACCGACTGCAGTACAAAATTGTATAGACGCTGCTGCCTTCGAATTCAATACCGATGTCCAAAAAATGTTAATACGCGCAGCTCAATTTGGAAAAGGATTTATTATGGATCCTATACTGACCGATCATTATGTGAAGACCTGCAGATGGCTACGAGTGTTGAATGCTGTGCGAGACCCCAGAGTCGCTATACCTTTGACGTTTTTGCAGTATCCTTTTTACTTTTTCCTTCTAAATTATATATAATGTATGAACACCAGTCTTTTCTAAAGACATTTCCATTAAAGTTTTTTCCATTAAGGATCAAGCTTTATGAGTAAAAAATAAAGATTTGTTTACTTATAATAATGTAAAAAATCAAATTTATATTATACTTAGAAATTAGCTTGAAGATACACAATCATATTTGTTAAATAATGATTGATTTGAATTTGCTATTTGCTTTATAAAGAAATTTTATAAGTTTAAATTTATTTGGTTATTTCATGTTTACACTATTATATAGACGAAATAAACGCGTTTATATAAAAAAAATATTTATCTAATATATTTATAATTTATTAAAATTTTGGCTTGCTTAAATTGTTATCCAAAAATTAAATTTCTTAACACAATTACAAGAGTACAAAATCTAGGAGAAAGAATATTATTAGACAGACTGATATGGCGTCGACTGCACTGCCTCGCCGGACACATCGCTTCGTATTTACAACTTAAAGACGGACAGACACGAGTTTTATCACATTGGGCGTGTTATAAGGTAAAATTTACATTGAAATTTTAATAAAAATAAAAATTATTGCATACGATAGTGGTGTTAGAAGAACAATGCTCTGCCAAAAAAATATAAAACTAAATTGCAAAAAACCAAATTTTAAGTCAAAATTATTATTATTAATATAGAAAATTTACTATTTTGTTTGTCACAAAATGATAACAGATATTTTTATATATTGCGAAACAACTTTTAATAAACGAAATTACAGTCCTGGCGGAGGGGCACAAACTGTAAAGGCGATAGTTGTGGGTTTGATACCGTTCGAGGAATAAGAAGATTTGTTATTTTCATTTTCTCGCCCTCGTAACGAGCTCCGCCACTCAACACGCAATGCCTCAAGAGTTTAATGAAAAGTAGGGAATGGAATGTGAAGGCACATTAGGTTCCCTTGGATGAAATGTGAAACTATAAAAAAAACTTTAAATATTATTACAGGTAACACAACCACATCTCGACAACGAGAGTGCAGCTCGAGAAATAGGTGAAAAACTTAAAAATATTCCCGGCATTTCATATTCAACTATCGCTATGAAAGCCGCCGAGAAAGGCAGAAAGACGTTGGCGATTAAAGTAAGGATGTTTTCTTTATGTGTATATCGTATATTCATCTAATTACAAGATAGGTGGTCAAATTAATAAATATGCCAATCGCGGCGCAGGGGCACGAAGTGTGAATGTAAATTTAGTATAGTTGTTGGTTCGATTCCCACTGGAGAAAACACGCAATGCCTTCAAAATTCGGCAGCAAACATGGGATATTAACACAAAAATTTTCTGCCTACTCTGTTGTATGCGAGATACAGTGTAAGGCAGATTTGCATTATGTCTATTTTAATATATTTTTATGAATTATCTCATTGGCATATATACCAGCAGTGATGTAGGCCAATATTTTTATTTTATTTTTTAGACCAGAATGCAAATTTTTTAGAGTCAAGATCGATGGGCGAAGTTTTCATTTGCTATTTATTTCCAAATGGCCTCCCAAATACATTTTAAACAAATCTTGACTAGACAAATCTAAAGAAATTTGTAGATATTGTGTGATACTTTCGTTAAGTAACGGTGAAAGGATTTGTACATACATACATCCTCTGTGTGTACACTTGTCTTTCGAAATAATAAATAAATGCGAAATCTTTGCAAATATTAATTTTAGATTTTCCTTTAATCAATATATTTTTTGGGTTGGGTATATTACTTTCGAATTATATAAAACTGAAATATATCAAATCAGCAAAAAAGCCAACGGCACGCGGTGTTCCCAGGCGGTCACCCATCCAAGTACTGAACCGCGCCCGACGTTGCTTAACTTCGGTGATCGGACGAGAACCGGTGTGTTCAACGTGGTATGGACGTTGGCAATTAAAAAGACAAAAAATGACTGCACCGTCGTCAGTAAGACACATATTCTACCACAATGAATATAAATTTTTCTAGTACCGCAAACTATTACCAATACAAGATAAAGTAAACATATTTTACTTAAAGGACATTACTTTCATTACAACAGAAACTTTAAAGAACAAAATATTAACAAGATCAATATCAAATAGAAACGACTAGAGCAAATATTTTTTACAGTAAAAGGACATTTTTGTTAACATTATTTGTATTCTTGTAAGTTTTTTTGTTTTCTTTAAATTAATGTACATGTGCAGTGGTCATACATGCCAATTCGGGCTTAAGATCGCGTAGAATAATTAATTATTATTACTATGTTATAAATAAATATATCTAGTTTGCGCTTATTACATTAATCTTATTAATATCTTCTGTTGAAACGAGGGTATTTTTCAGGTTGTTCAATTATCGATTTATTCTTTAAGAAATTCTCCTTTGGGACAGTCAAAACAATAACTCAAATAATTCTACTATTACAGATATTAGAATATGAAACTCACAGTAAACTACAAGTACCATTGCTATTGACTCTTGGTGAAGGACAAACGGCTCTGTTGAAAGCAACCGCAAGTGGAGACACGGACCTCGTTTACACTGTGCTGTTACATTTGAAGGAGAAAATGGGGAAACACGAGTTTGAGGTAATAACATTGTAGTATAAGAAAAGTAGATTTATTTGGATAAACAACTTAAAATTTGAGATTTTATATAAAGAAAAATATTACCGATTCTTGTCAGCAGAACTGCCTTACGGGCCCGTAATAACTTTACTTGCTTAGAATGCGTAATTGACTTTGTTTTTGATTATATAGTTAAAAGACAAATATTCCATACATAACCTAATCTAAAATTCCAGCTAACAATAAGAAGTTTCCCACTAGCACATTCCCTCTACATAAAGTACTGCGCGTCTCACAATCGTGAAGCGTTACGTAAAGTTTACGTACAAGAGGACGAGTTCACGGGACAGGCCGCCACTCATATAAGGGATGCTATAGACCAAACTAATCCAGGAAGTGTGGAAGCATCCCTGATATCTGCCAGAGAGTGCTATAAAAAAGGAAAGAATGATTTGGGTAAGCTCATTAAGGGCAAAATATAATTATCAGCTTCACGCTGTATCACGCCCACAGCACCCTGCTGCAGAGGGAATCTAGTGTAAAGACATTCCGCTCCCCACTTTTCCCAGAAATTTTCGAGGCATTGCATGTTGAAATGGAAATATAAATTTAAATAAATATTTTACTTATTCAAGTGGGGCTCGAACCCACACCCAGTCGCGTTTACAATCACACTTTGAGCCCACACCGCCACGATTAGCAGTAGCATGAAGCATATTCTTTATAAAAACTATATTTCATATTTTACCCCACACATTTAAAATAATTATTGAAGTTGTTTTTTAATATGAATGATGAATTCTGAATTGAGATTCATACCTTGATTATTTTCTAGGTGTATCAATATGCGAGGAAGCCCGCAAGCTTTGTAAGCAACAATCGAGCCTGCAAGAGACATACGGAGAGAGCTTCGTAGGCCTCTCTCTACACGACACTGTGAAGAAGCTTCTCGACCAGGGCGAAATTAAACTAGCAGATAAACTGCGATCTGAATACAAAATGCCGGATAGAAGGTATTTATTTTTTTCATAATTGTTTCCTCCAAAGATTTTTTTTGATGCCGGAAAGGTTTAAAATGTTTATTTAAAAACTCAACAGTAGATAATAACATCGAAATTTTGCTTTGACATACTGAATACCAATGATTGTTTTGTGTATGGAAACGTTACGGTATTGCTATTAACATTTTTTCTTTACATAATAAACTAGAATTCTATATTGTTTATTTTCATGTTCATATATCTAAAGTATAAACATCAACCAGTCAAAATATTGAATATCCATAGATATTTCTCACTCTGATTATATTTGTTCTTAGATACTGGTGGCTCCGCATACTAACTCTAGCTGAAAAGGACGAATGGGACGAGTTAGAGCGTTTCTCTAAATCGAAGAAGTCCCCMGTYGGYTACGAGCCATTTGTGGACGCTTGCCTGAAATATGGGAAAAATGATGAAGCCTTGAAGTATTTGCYGAAATGCAGGGACGATATTAAAGTTAAATATTATGTTAAAGCTGAGTAAGTATCTATAGCTATTTTTTTATTATTATATTTTTGCCGTACAGAATCGCAAAAGCCGTTTTTCTTTTATAGAAAGTTTATAAATTGAAAAATCATCACCTAATTTATGTTAACAAAAAATAATTAAGATAAATTAGAAAATATAGAATTGTTTTGACTACTATGAGAAAAGGTTGAGGGAGGAAGGGACGAGGGAGGGTTTGAGCACGTCGAACGAATGATTGATGAAAGAATGGCGATAAAGATTTATGAAGAGTTTGGTGACAGTAGCATTTGGCGCTCCGTTCTCTCTGGCTACTCCACCAGGAATAAATCGTGTAAAGCGTGATGTATTATGAAGAAGTAGCAAATTGTAATCGTAACGCAGGGGCACGAGCGTGTGACTGGAAACACGACAGGATGTGGGTTCGATTCCCACTCGAGGAAATGAAATATTTAATATTTTCATTTCTTCTCTCTGCGGTCGAGGCAAAATTATTAATTCATTATAATGTTGCAGGTTCTATGAGGAAGCAGCTCAAGTAGCGTTTGAACAGAAGGACGAGAGTGCATTATTTTTCGTTCAAAACAAATGTCCGACGCGGGATTCCAATAAACACGCAAAAATAATGGCCCTTTTAGAACAACTGTCAAATAAAAAATAATTTTATATCAATATATTGTCTATTTATTAAATGTCAGTAATGTAACTAGTTCGTTGAATCATAATATATTATTTGTTAATCGGAATTATTATCTGTATATTAAGTTAAAATATTTAACCGAATGTAATTTGTGTAATTTGCGAGTATATCTTGAAACTTTTGAACAATTTACTATATAAAATGTAGGCAACGTTTTATTAATGGATAAAATGAGTATTTATAAAATTTTGATTAAATATATTTAATAAAAGGTAGGAGTGTCGCTACATATAAAACTAGCGACAATGAAATCAACGCGTTTGTTAAACATGCCTTTTTCACATCAAGAGATGAATTTAAAATAATGAGTTCTCATCTTATTTAAATAGTTAATTATTGTGAGAAACGTAAAATAAATATTTAAGGTAGGAAGTAAACGTAATACAATGTCGTGTGCATTATTGTAGGCCGATATGTTACAGTTTGTGATATTAAAGTATATGCGAAAAAAAAATTTCATTTCATTATACCTTACTCTTTTTTAAATTTATAAAAAAAATAACATAGCTTGAGGCTATATATATATTAATAATTCAATATTATGATCGCCAACGTCCATACCACGTTGAACACACCGGTTCTCGTCCGATCACCGAAGTTAAGCAACGTCGGGCGCGGTCAGTACTTGGATGGGTGACCGCCTGGGAACACCGCGTGCCGTTGGCTTTTTGCTATTAATTTTTTGCAGGTTCACTTGTTACAATTAAATTAAAAACGGCCTAAACTCATACTCTTGCCGCGAAATTATTCATTTATTGTACTACCTTTAAGTACGAGTAGTAAATAAAAAAAAGGTATTAATTAAGGAAATAAATAAATAAAATATTTGAATGGCGTGATTGCAATTTGGCTTTATTAAGATTTGTTTTACAATTTTGATTTTACCAACACTTAGTTGTTTCAAGCAATACGACGAGTGGAGACCTATCATGTAGAATTATAAAATTTGTAGAAAAAAAATCACATAATTTACAACAGCAAAGACCGAACAGCTATAGGGCCCTCATTTTTATCAAACTCATATCAAATATGAGATGCAAAGTCCATAATGATATTAATTTCAAATTTATATCTTTTTCTTCTTTTTTTTTACTCATACATGAGCATTCATCTAAAACAAATTTTTTGAGTTTCCACAAAATTTTAGACGTTTGCACTCATACTGTTAAATGAATGTTAAATGTTCACAAAACAATTATATTGAATAACTTTAGAATAACAAATTGAAACGACCGCTACATAAAGTGGTCACAATGTAATAAAATACATTTCGTACGTAAAATATGTTATATTGTTTTTTTTTATTATTCACAACCATTTATAGATAAATAAAATATGTTAGAATATTTTACGTGAATACGTTGACAGTCCACACAGATACATATTTATACTTGAATTTATATATGTTATGCAATTTAAACATGATATTTAAATGATAGCTTCATATTTTTCTTTATAATTTAAATTGTTATCAATCTATTTGTAATATATCAGACTAAATCAACATATTCACGTAAACACGAATTATGTATGGAAGATTATATATAATATATAGTATAGGTATGTACAATTCAATTTGAACAGTAATTTGAAGTCGCCGGCTTCATAAATCAACCAACACCCTCAAACCTACCGTTTTACACATTTCGATAATTTGGTCATTTTTTTAAAATTAGCAACATTTCGCCGTATTAATACGAAATATGCCACATTTAGGCACGACTAGCGTTCATTAAAGCTATAAGCAAAGACATATAAATGAGAGGGCATTAAAATAACGACCATATATGTAAACAAATGACATTTTTATTTTTTGTTTTAATGGAATATTATATTATGTTGTTATATATATATTCTTGCAGATGCAATCGCAGCTAGCTTTCGCTTTCATTTAAAAATGAGAAATTTTTGCATTGTGACATTTCTTCTTTCCCCTCAATACAATAACTTTTAAAATATTAAAGCACAAAAGGCGACACCGCAGTCATTCGTTCATGAATAACATTCCATTCATTCTTCTACATCACAGCTAACTTCCTACCACAATTTTTATTAGTCACATTCAATAAAATGATACATAACAATACAAATAAATGAGCATAGTGTCTTTGTTAGAGTAACGAATAATTAAAAAATAACAAGAAATCGTAAATATAATCATGTAATATTAGGAATGATGTGATAATTGATAAATAATAAATTAAAAACACATAAAATGGCTTATTTATTATTATTATTATTAAATATTAGAAGGAACTGACATGTTTGTATCGCTTATGATTATTTCATTGATTCCAAGCTATTACATGATTATATGCGTAACAATTTTTAACAATCAGTCTTCAATGAAGTAATGTACATTTTAAATAAAGGAAAGAAATAGACAACTACATACACTCTTTCTTATCACTCGTGATTAGGATCGTAATTTCTTTTCTTTATACATTTTTTTTGTAATAAAGATATTTAGCTAATTTAAAAATACACCAAAAATTCATTCTATTAATCGAAGGAAAATATTAAAAAGCCTTTCAACTTTCAATTACTACAACATTAAGTACAATTATACTTTTCGCTGTAAAATGAGTTACAAACATATTCATCAAATTAGCCAAATAATCTAAGTATTTCATACATAATATTTACAAACCAATCTGTCTATTACACGTAAATTAGTAAAAAATAAATAATCTAACTGTAAGTACAACATATTTAAAAAAAAACACAACAAAGGCAAAACAAGATTCAATTTCAAAGGACGGACGTACCGAGTACGCAATAAAAAACATTTAACCCACCTTTTTATGTGCTATTCTAATAATGATTTCATTTCAAATATTCAGTAATGGCTATAATAAAATGGTCGAGCGTATATAGCTATGTAATATAAATTTTAGGTATATATAAGAAATACCTAAGATATATTAAAAAGAAAATATATTTTTTCCCGATGACTCGATACAAACGTTCCAAATATCACATCTCCTAGTAATTACCCGTTCAGCACCGTATACTTTTAAAATATTAATTTAAATTCTATTTCCTTTCTTTTTTTTTCATAGCACCGCCATTTTTTTGTTATTTCCCTAAGCACACGTTTTTGATAACATGAATGAATGAAGTTTTATTTTAGAAACATTATTAAACAGTATAAATTGAATTTCAGTAAATTCTTTCATTCATTGAGACAGAAATACGCTTCGACATCTGCTATTAATTAAAATTACATAAGAATTTCGTGTTGTCGGTAATTATAATTAGTAAATATGTAATCAAGCCTGTTCTCTATTGTTGAAACAAATTATACACTTATAGTATCATAAAATAAAAATAGTGTCACTTTAATTATTACATATACGCTCACATTACGTATATGGAAAAATTTTATTAGACAGCCGCCTTCCACAAAACAAAAAATATATTTATAGATATTGCACAGGAAATAGAATTAGGGTGTCCATGTTTATTTTCATCACTCTTTATTCTAAACATATAAACCTAATATTTTAACATACGAAATGGCGTTAACATAATTGAAAATCCGCAATTCTCGCATCAAACCAAAAGACAAGATCAGCCTTAATGCTACTTACCGTTAAAGAAGGTGTACGCTTACAAGCATTTTTTTTATTATTTTTTTCTTTTCTAAATTATTATCACATGTACGAGTATATTTATTATCCTAAGAGGATATCTTAAGAGTAAATGTTATTTTTGTATTTTTTCATCACTTAAATACAAAAAACTAATTTTCAAAATTAAATATAGTAAAGCATTCTTTGCGTGATGATTTACGTTAAGTACGCATGAATGAATGAATGAATGAAATGGCACATTGAGATGGAAACAGAGTTAATATTTCCACAATAAAGCGGTAGAGCTCAAAGGACTTTTCTATTTTCAATATATTACCCTGTTGTAATAGATATGAAAATCCTTTGGCCGTAACTGTAAACAGTCGATGTATGGAGCATTATAAAGTAAAAAAATATTGGTTGTGTAAAAAATGGCCTCTACCCTCGACAGCCGTAACGCAGAGAGGACTGAACTGAATATTGCACAAAACAGCACGTTATCAAATATCTTCGATATAAATATCCTTAATAAAATCCTTTGGATTTACACTAAGCTAGCGATTCTGTCACTTTGGTAACAATACAATAAAATAACGTAAAATTGGAATCACAGCAAACTAATCTAAATGAACAAACACAAAATAACAAAGAAAATCAACTCCAAGTATTTAACAATAAAATATAAGTGCAATCCACATTTATGTGACTCTACAATATTAAAGCCTTACGTGAATATTCCGACGGAATTTCGCCAAACGACAAAATAGTGTCCCACATACATATATATCTAATACAAATAAAATAACAAAAAATCATATCACAAGACTACATCGAACAAAGAATCATAAAATCACATCAATATTTAAAAACTAACAAAAAAGATAACTTTCCATATAACGACCATGAGACATACAATAAAATGAGAATATAAATATATTATATTTATATTATATATATAATATAAACTTATAGGAACTGCATAATCTCAACCTCTGCGGTCACTCGCTTGTGTCAAACTGGAAACGTCAAACGCGGCATCTTGAGTAACAGTTACTTTTGGCGCCTTTTCATACTTCACTTTGTCTATGGAAGCCGATGGGGTCAGAAGTACCGAATGACACAGGCCTTGGCTCTGAGCATTAATTATATTTAAATGAGTAAGATTATGTTTCGGAATTGTGAAAGATGGTAGATCTTTAGTTTTGATTGTATCATAGATTCTTACAAGTTTTGAGGCATTTACAGTTTCTATTGTAGTAGGTAACGGGGTGGGAGGGGGTCGTGAAGCAGGCGACGCTGTCACAACTAAGTTAGGCAGTTTAGGAACATTCCGGACATCGCCGGGCGCGGTCGCTATGTGTTGTGATATGGAGTGGCTTTTAAGCCCTTGTGCCGTTTTGTAGCTTTTGCCGCATTGGCATTTGTAAGCCTTTTTTACCCTGGAAATTGAAAATTACATTGTGTTACTAATTTATTTCATTTATATAAATTTGAGACATACTAAATGGTAATGTAACTACATTTACTAAGAATAAATGTTTTGAAATATAGAATATTTACTCATTAACAATAGCGTTTAATTAACATTAATTCCCATTAACTTTCCAAAAAGAAGTGGAAGTTAAACTATTTAAATTACAATAACAACTGAAATCAATGTACAATTTTTTTCATTAAAAAAAAATAATTTAATTTTTATTTACATAACACTATCTGCTGTTGAGTTACAACATGAATTGACTATTTCACTTTAATGCTAAACTAATTAACTACTTCATTTACTTTAACGCGTATATAACTCGTATACAAAAGTAAATGATACCCATTTCTTCCAAAAGTATTCTTGGGCTGTTAAACGTTTTTTAGGGGCAGCCATAATTTTTTCTTTGAAGTGATCAAGAGGTGACAACGCCGGAAATTTTCTATTTAAAAAATAATGTATGTTATAATGTTCTAAAAAATAATTAAATAGCAGCTTAATAAGATGTATTTATTTTAAAAATAATGTTAGCTCGTGTGGCCGCTATGTAACATGGCTGTATCTGGCTAATATTCCAACATAAGCAAATTAAAAAATACTCTTATTATGTTGACGTAACTAGTTTCATTCTAATTTCGAAACATATCATTCAGCCATATCACTTTTATTTTATCTAAATTTTTCAACTTCGACTACCTCATAAACCAGAGTAGACAGAAGAACCTAGTGTCAATACACTCCGTTTTCTACTTTACGTCTGAGGTGCTTGACAAGTGGCTAAATTTAACATTACACTGACCAGAATAGGGAAATGACAATAGTTAATTTCTATAAGTAAAGATCGATGCCACAAGCGAGGCACGGAATGTCTTGTCACTAGCTCCCTCTCTTTCCTTCCTCGGTGGCTCCCCCTGTTTGACTTGCAATTGGGTGAAGTTAAAAAAAAAAGATTTCCATGAATCATAACCACCACTCACTTGCCATCCTTCTTGTGACCATTCTTCGAGTGGTATTTGATGCCATTAACATTCTTGTATCTCTTCTTGCAGCCGGGAACCGGACAAGCGAAGGGTTTTTCTTGTGCCGCCGCCCCTAAAGCACCCGATGCCGCGTTTGCATTCATTCTGCAAATGAAAAAAATATTTAAATTACAAACAACGACTTACAGATATCTAATTGAAGAGTTTAAAGGTGCGAGTTCAACCAACTCTGGAATCACCTTTCAGATGTGAGATGATATTTAATTAAAATTTTAAAAAACCAACTACTTGTAGATTTATTTACACTAGAATTATACAAAGTGTTTTTGTCAGCACCACTTTAAATAAAACCACATTTTTAACTACTGTATAACAGCCTAATAACTTAAATCAAAACGATACATATATTTTAAACACACGTATTTCGGTAATTGGCCATTGCACTACATACCTCATACACCCATATAACATTATTTTATCCCATGGACGTATCTACATATTTTCCAGGAGGTATTTTTTTTATGGGAGAGGACAAGGCATACGAGCGTTCGAATCACGGTAAGTGATCGGATGGTAAGTGATCATCGCCGTCCACGACCCCATGCAACACCAGAAAAGCTACAGGTGCGTTGCCGGCCTTTAAGGCGGAGGATGTTGGGCACCGGGTCTGGCATTACCTAACGCGAAACGCAGTGGCAAGAGCCACTACTTCACGTCGGTTTTAAATGTCCAAAAATAACCTTGACTTTAGATTTGAATTATTCTTTTTCTATTATTGGAATTCTTGTTCTAATCTTATTTTAGTCTTAATTTCCCACCAAACCTAGAGGATTGCTACATGTCAATCGCAACCTCTCCGAATTTGAGTAAAATTAGGGGAATGTAGTGTCTTAACTCTATGTTCCCCCTCCTTCACCTGTGATAATACAGTGTGTGTTTAAAAAAATAACTATAATATAAAATACATACTTGACACCATATCGTAAGATGAACTCTGAGCTATACTCCTCCACAGTAGTCCACGAATCATTGCTGTCCTCTGAAGGACTCATTAATTCATCTTCATCAACCTCGCTTCCTGGAACATAAAAATAATAAGATATTATTTATTATAAACAATAAAATGATTTAAAAGAATAAACAAATAGCGAATTAATAATCTTTATTGTTAATTGAAATTGCATATATACATATATAATGCAATTTCAATACTAAAAACAAATAAGCCTAAATCCTTATAATACCTTAAATATATATATGTAAGCATAAAAATTTCAACGTACATAGTTTGTTAAATCTAATAGCAATAACCTGTAGGTGTACTGCTTCGGACGGAAGGTGGCTTTGGCGCGGAGAGTAGCCGCCGGCGCACATCGGCCGCTGGCGGCATGTTGTGTATCTCCCGTCTAGATGCCTCCGTAAAGAATTTTAATACATAGCTAAGAGGGATGCAAGCTGGCTGAGAAGCTTCTTTTTGCTCAACCACGGCCGGGTCGTAATCTGAAAAACTTGTCAATTAACTTCTTTGTATTTAAATGTTAGTGTCCGATTTCAATCAGCTGTTTCTTGTTTACAATTAAAAATAACATCAAATATATAACATTGTAACAACTTACATCATTAAAATGTATTTATAGCTTCGCAAAACATTTGCAAAAATTTCCCGCGAATAAATTAATATTTGCAGCTGAAAATTAGTCCAATGTTGGCAACTTTGATGTAATGATAAGACGTATATATAGGTAGGATACAATAATTTTCCAAGCCCAAAATATGAAATATGCTTGCGAAATATGTAAAATTCTTAATAGTTACCTATGTGAACATCTTCTATGTGTTCAATGAGATCGGCAAGCCGAGGAAAAGTTATGCCACAGCCATTGAATTTACAGATGTTTATCATAAAGACGGCCATGTCGAATGGTGGATAATGGACTAGTCAAAAATGTAACTATGTTACTACATATATACACTTTTAGTTTTAACGAGTTAATTAATTATAAATGTTGTTTTTATCTTTGTACAAATTATTACATCAATTAAATAATTATAAGCGCTGTAAAATATTTTTAAATGTTTGTTAATGATTTTTTTATAATAAAAAGAACTAAATGCTTATGTCATACGCGCATCCCGATCAATAGTTGGCTGCCCCGAGCGGAAGCTGCGCAGTGTGCGCAAAGGAACCAATACCGACACAGAATTTATACTCTGTTTCTCTTGACCACTCAGAAATTGAACATTCCAAAGGCCGGTCTCCTCCTTCTCGGTGTTCTTTGGTAAGTGTCACAGAAATAGTGAGCTAACTAATCGCGAAAAAGTGTTAAAATCCTAAGCTATTTCGATAATAAAAGTGCCTATTTCTCTTAAGAAAAGATCACAGTGCGTTTTAGTGATAATATTTTATTGTGTAATTGTAAGTTGTCACCGAAGATAGTCTTTGAAACAAGCAAGATAGATTGTCGATTCGGCCATTTTCCGCTACCTCCCTATTATTATCATATATGAGAGTATACCCTCTATTCTGCTAGCTCACAGTGAATAGTGCTAACGTTTTCAATATAAACGTAAATTCGGAGAAAATAGGCTTAACTTGAGTCTCTTACGTAGCTCCCATAATATTACGTAACGCTCTGCGGTCAAACTCTCAAGTCCTCTTTACTTTTCTATTCTACCAATTAACTTGAAGTTTAACAGGTCACCATTCAATATAAACTCGTTCGTTTCAGTTGTCGATCGCCGCACCTAACTAAAACACAAAAATGTATGCTGCTAGATTGATCGTTCCCGCAGCCAGGTCTGCTGTAAGTAAACAGATATTTGATTTCTAGAATATGAATTATTGTCATGGGATACCAATTATTTAAAATTACACTTCTTTTCTATTTGGTTATTAACTTAGATATAATCGATTATTTCAGCTTATGTAAGTCTTAATTTCCCCTTGAACTTAAATAATATGGAAAAAACTTCTTAATTTTATGCAGAGTTCCAAATTACTTTTGTTTTCAGAATTAATATTACAATTTTATCTGATTTCTACAAATACAGTTATATAACAGTGAGATGATATAATTATTATATCTTAAATTTATCTATGTTGATATCAAATTTAATTAGACTAAATTGAAATGGAAAGAACTAGAACTAAACTTTATGTAACTATAGAACTTATTATTTGACAGATAAAACATATTTTAATAAAACTTATTATCATATTCAAATACCAACTACTTTATACAGTACATAACTACAAAATAAATGAATTCATAGTTTTACAATAACAAATAACCTTTATTTTGCAGATCTTCAGCAACACAGCTCTTGTGAGGCCGCTTGCGGCGCTCCCATCCCACACTCAAGTAGTACCAGCTGCCCCCCAGCTGTCTGCAGTCCGCTCCTTCCAGACCACCTCCGTCACTAAGGATATTGACTCTGCAGCCAAATTCATTGGTGCTGGTGCCGCCACAGTAGGAGTCGCTGGCTCTGGTAGGCTTTGCTTTAAGTTTTTAATAATTATGCACGATTACTGCTTGTCTGTTAATTTCACTATTATCACTTATATAGTTAAGCTAACCTTTTCAGTGTTTTAATGACAAATTTTATCTCATCAGTAACCTGACTGGTGGTTGCATAACAGAAATGGGAGGATTATAGATTTGTCTTTTTCAGTAAAGTCAATTGTTATTTAAGACTACATTAAGTGACAATACCACTATTATTTTTGTATTGATTACATAAATGATAGCTATGGCTCAGTGTTATAGTAAAAATAACAAAATATTTTCATTTTCTCACTCTGTTAAGAAAACAAAGTGAAACATAGAATTTTGCCACTAAATATGCAATGTCTTGAAAATTAATTAGTGTATGGGTAACAGAGGAGTGTCTTAACACTCTCAGTCAGTACCATCTGTATGCATACATTTTGTACTATAAATATAAAATATCACTTTGTGTTATAGCAAATGTAAAGTATTTAGTAAATTAGTTTTCCGCTATCTGTCAATCATAATGTCCAACAGGTATCGGGATCGGTGTGGTGTTTGGATGCTTAATAATCGGCTATGCTCGTAACCCCTCCCTGAAACAACAAATATTCTCATATGCTATCCTTGGATTTGCGCTCTCTGAAGCTATGGGTCTTTTCTGTCTCATGATTGCTTTTCTAATGCTATTTGCTTTTTAGAATATACCATATATTTTTAAGAAGTGTTTGTACAGTGTATATTATCCGGGTGTGGACTAATAATTTGTTGCATGATGTGTACATTTTAACTGATAATTGCATGTGAAACTGCTGGAGGTGAGTTTGCTTGCTTTTTTGTATTTAGAACATAATTAAAGTTGAATAGAGAATTATGTAAAATCAATAATTATGAAAAGTGAATGTAATATTGATTGTCAATTTTAATGGTGAAGTTATTCTGGTTCTTAATTAATGGACATCATAATGTTTTTTGTTGCTTTTGTTTGTTACAGTATGTGTTCTAGATGACATGTGAATTCTGCAATCAGTTTTTTGAATTGCAAATTTCACCATTGTTCTCCCCTAATATGTTTTTTCCAACTTGCATATAATTTTTTCTTCAAAAAATTTTTTAAATCATGTTTATTAATTTCACAAATTCTACAACTGTTTTTGACAGCATTTTTAATTATTTAATTTCTAGAAATAACACTAAATATATGAACTTGTATGTAACATATTGTATGCTCCATTTCAGGTGCTGGTATCGGAACAGTGTTCGGTTCCCTCATCATCGGATATGCCAGGAACCCCTCCCTCAAGCAGCAGCTGTTCTCATACGCCATCTTGGGTTTCGCCCTCTCTGAGGCCATGGGGCTGTTCTGTCTCATGATGGCATTTTTGCTGCTCTTCGCCTTCTAAGCTACTTACTTTTAAGAACACTACTGCCATCCCGCGAGGTTTCAGTGTATACTATCTGGAGTAAACGGCCATGGAATCGAATGTGTGAAACCTCAACCTTCATAGTGGTGCGAGGACTTGTGTTAAGTGTTACACTTATCAGTGCATCAAAGCAATTTATTTAATTATGTAGTATAATAAAATCTGCAAATAAAATGTTGTACGTAAACTCGACTATTCCTATATCCTGATATTGATTGGTTTATATATAATTGTAGATTTGAACTGTTATTCAAGTTTGTCTAGTTCCCAGTACAAGCGCGTTGGGCGCGCGGTGACTTTTAAGCCAGTTTTAGCACTTTGCGTGTGAGTATTGTCATCGCGGTTCAACTTGTGCTGTGAGGGAATGTCAGCGTCTGTGTTGTACATTTTTAGGGCGATTAAATGATACAATCCTATATTTGTGAGCATTTTTTCATAATTTACCTACAGTTTAAAAGACTAATATTTAAAGTTAAAATCTTGTGAAATATGAATGAAAAATGAGTAAATTCCCTTTAATTCATAGATGGAGCAGTCAATTAGAAGTAAATCTGATCTGAGAAAGAAAGAAATATTACTAAATCAAAAAAAAATTAGATAAATATATTCTAAAATAGCTTAAAATCAGTATATCACAACTAAAGAAATAAAGTATAACGAAACTTGGTATTTTTTTTTTGTAAGCAAAGCTCAAGACTGAACCTCTATCTTTTAGAATCTGTACGCATTCATATAAAAATTTTTAGGAAAGCATGGCTGTAAATCTGCACATTTAAAAGATAACCCATATTGATGAGCATCTATTAAAAACTTCGTAGTTTAGTTTCAATTCAATTCATAGCTGTAGTAGTAGTCTAATTAAAGTTATAAATATGTAAGGCATACATGATTTCTTGATGCCTTTGCACTCATTTATGATCAGAGTGAACAGTCATGTGGTGCTGTTCTTAATGTCGCGGTGGCCGCAAAGGCGGAGAGATGAAAATAAATGAAGATTGAATCTATGAATCATTTCCTTAGTCAAACACTTCCACTATTACACCGTTGTCACTTAAAGTATAAATAGTAAAAAAAAATTGTAAATAAGTGAATTTTCAAAATGTTATTACATAAGACTTATATTGACTAAGTTTTGCTTTATACTAAGTTCATTCTTTATGTAACATTGTCTACAATGAAATGAACTATCTCAACAACTTGGCAACTAGTGCGGGTTTCAAAGATGCCGGTATTGACGTCTTGTAATCGGGTCACCTGATTAGTCTAAATTTGACTTTATAACAATAATGTTTATTCAAATTTACGCTATCCTGCGTGTAATATGGTAGGCAGTGGAAACAAGTGTTCCCGATCGGGAATCGAACCCACAGCCGTCGTTTAGTCAGTACATGTGCCCCTATGCCACGACGGACTCTATTATATTGCTTTTTTACATATATTACAGAGAGGTAAGTATTTCAGCAAGTTTGTTTAGTCTTTTAAGTATGCCGATTGAAATTACCATAACGCTGATAGTGAAATTCGGGGCTGTCTGTAACTATGACAATTCTGAGTAAGACACTATCGTATACATGATACGTAACAGACTAATATCTCAACATTTGTATTTAAATATCCGCGGCATATACATTTTAAATGTGACGACAGCAGCGGTAGTGGGTTCGATTTCCTCTTCCTCGAAAAAATCATTATAAATTGGGAATTATTGTGTCTTAACCCCTTATTTCGATGTGAAGCTAAAAAACATTCGATGTAAACATTAAATAGTTTAGACAACGACGTACATCATTTGTCGTTACCATGCAAGACGTGTGCAAATGCGTTTACGTAACAACCTCGTCAAAGGTCAAAAAACCCACTTATGCGCATGTCGGGCTGCGACGCGGCAGTCGCTATGGATTTAGCTCCTCCCTCCTCCCGCCGCCTGCGCGTGGAGAGAGGTGGGAGGAAGGTGGAGGACATCCCAATAGGCCCCCTTGCCTTCCTTGTATCCGATAAATCAATTGGATTTTACCTACTGTAGTTCAAAATAATATATTTAAAATGAAAAATATGATTAATGCTTTATTCACCTTTTTTCAGCTCTACAGTGTCCCGCATGAAGCTGAGTAGGCAGAGGAGCCTAGTGTTAATACACTCCGTTCCCTCTTTTATTTACTTATTGATTCTATTTGATAACTTGGAAAGACATCTGACCACGCTTAAATACAAACATAGATATATTGACATCCTAGATTTATAAATACCGTTAACTTTACCTTGTCTATAGAATAAGAAAAATACTTTATACGTTGACATCGAAGTATATAAGAGGAAGTGTACAGTAAAAATAGTCTAAGGCTTTATCACACGGTTCAGTGTGGTTTTTATAATAAATATTATATATGTATCCTCCGAATATAAATGTATCTTTCGTATGGTGAATGAACTAAAAACTTGACCTGTAAACCCATATTTAAGTAGTGTATCCAACCGTGGCACAAATGGAATATTACTTCCTCGCTTTTATAACCAAGCGAAATGCGACGTTGAGTTCCTTCACTGAACACCTCCAGAAAATGGTGGAAAGTGTAACGGAATGTCATAATGAAAACAAAGTGTCTTAGCACTTGGTTCTCAGGTTCCTTGGTACCGTCCACATGAATCTGAAGCCCAAAAAGTACATTAAATGAGAATAGTCTGAATACAAGGTATCCTAAGTGAAAATCCCACACGGGGGAAAATTTACATTGAAACAAACCTCTTATATGGTCTGATAAAAGTGTAACCAATGTAAATTTGAGCAGTAAGCAATTTATTTTTCACTTAAGATCTCTGAAAATATTTTCCTTTTGTGTTTATATTATTACGAAAGACTCCTTTTAAAACGATTTATATTAATCTCTAAAATGAAAGAAATCTTCAACAAGTTTTATATTTGATAAATTTTGTTGTTGATCAAATCAATGTTTGTTTTTGATCATCTTTTTGTCTCATTGTTTTATTTTTTTTTAATATAACGCAATATTTTATATTTAGTATCACAAATAAAAGAAAAACAGGTGATAAAAAAACTAAAAAGATTATTAAAAGTACGTATTTATATCAACAAATTTATTGCAAATATTTACTGAATTGTATCTAAGAGAATACTCCCGCGCGACAACACTAAGTAATTCCAGCGAAGGTATTCACTTAAATACTTTTACAAAAAAAAACTAACTTACTTAAACAAGTCCATGCATTCTTAATGCTTAGAATTTTACATCATTTCGAGATATTTTATACCAAAGTGAATACAAACTTGCATCTGAATATATTCAATTTGGTTTCAAAAAAATTAATCTGCTCGATGCTTTAAAATTTCTAAAAAAATTAAACTCGTATCGAATAGTCAGTCCGTCCGTCACTTTAAACATATAGTAAAGTAAACCATGTTATATATTTAATTAATATAATAAAGCACCGAACAAACGCAATAGAATAACCAAAATGTACCAATGAACAGTGCGCGGTACAAAACACCGCAGTCTCCCTCGCACGCATGCACGCACACATTTGTATAAACATGTAAATATATTTAAATCTCGTAATAGACATCGCATGATTTGGTGTTTCACAGTATCACTTACTGTCATAGGCGTAGCTAGTAAAAAATGAGTCCTAAAATTTAAATCAAAGCAAGCAAGCAATCTTTTTTTTTACAAGGACAAGGCAACGAGCGCTCAGGTGACCTGATGGTAAGTAATCACCGCCGTGCAACACCAGAGGAGCTACAGGTGGCCCTGCCGCGGGTACGCCATTCCACAGTTCCGTGGCGCGTGGAAGGAAGTTCCTACAAAACCATACAGTAGTGGAGTGCCATGTATCCAGGTGGAGTGGATAATATTTGAGCTTATGACGTATTGTACGGTTAGAAAAATCGGCGGCAGGTAACAGGTTAAATAGTTCTTCAGAACTGCAACTCAACATACAACGTTAAAAATTTATAATTGAGGATAGTAGTGCCTTAACACTAAATACCTACTCCGCTATACTAAAGCGTGAAGCTAAAGTCCATATTATATTTAAAGTAAAAAAACAAATACAAACGATATTTAATTTAATTGAATGAATATATAATTCAGTCAGAGTTAAGTAATAAATTGTAACGATATATTACCATTCCAAAGACTCCCAAGACCCATAAACAATTCTAGCTACGTCTATGCTTAAGACTACTTGTACTCGCACATAATTTTTCATATTTCACTTTCTTTTTCTACAACTTGGCCAACTAGAAACATAATTTTTAAAGTATTATATTAAATAATTTGATGTGTCCTTGTCAATTTGAGACTATTATAAAACTTTGAAGCGGGGATGTTATGGATGTAACATTCCGAATCTCTGGATATAGATATAAAAAAAATACTGTTTCCGTCCGAAATATCATTTTGTTTCGGGTAATTTCTGTAACGAATTTTTAGGAAATTTATATTATTTACGAGCAAGCGAACTCCAAATACATCAAAAAATTAATTCTACAAAAAAAAAAATTATACATAAAAATGTATGTACTTGAACAGTACATTAACGGTCCGGTACCAAAATATATCTAACATATAGTAATTTACATAGAGATGTTCATTAACATGATAATACTAACAACAACAAAATGTAAGGCAGATAGGTTTTCGTGATACGTTTGATATTACGATCGTTGTTATACACAACATTTTCTTCCCGAGATTCGAGATTCAGGATAGAATAAACTAAACTTCAAGGCAGTCGACGCTGACCCTACTAATATATGAACACTATACCACGTTTCTCTAAGCACGAGAACCATCTTCATTATGTATGAACAAAAAAATACAGAAGTCACACAAATCAAAGTATTTTCTAGTTTTACATTTTTATATATATTATAACAATAAATGTTATGTATAACAAACAAATCGACGAGCGGACTCTACAAATGCAAGAGTATAATAAACATTGTACTACTAAAGAGTGTGGGTGATCCATACAATATGATTTAAGGTATAGAAAAGAAAATAAACAAATTTTCGTCCATAATAAACAAAATTATCAGCATTAATATAAAAAAAATAGAAAAAAGTCATGAACATTTTGAATATTTATAATGACAAATAATTGAGAAACAACTCCCAGATCACCCTTAGCTCTAAAATGTACAACGGCATAACAAATTAGCACTAGGTATGTAAATGTGGAAGCTATCCAAACAATTTAAAAGTACAATAATTTCACTTAACCTAGAGCAAAACAAAGTAAGGCATTTCTCTATATCATTCTGAACAACCGCAACAATCAACTCGCTCATTCGAATCCATAGACACTTTAATTTATTGAAAAGTTAAGTCTTCAACATTTTATAATATGACATATTTTTGTTAAAGGAAAATCAACACAGTTATTTGTTTTAAATAATTACTTAATTTGTTTGAATCATTAGAATTGATACATTAGTCATGTATTATAACGAATTTGGAAGAAAACATAACAAAGTTTTGAACCTCCATACAGCCCTGTCAAAGGCGTTTAAATAAGTAAATAGCAAAGTGATAATACAGAGAAAACGGTATGTCATAATATATCTTATATTTATTAGAATTAAGTATACAGATTTAAAATTACATATATATATAAATACTACTTTTTAATTATATGTAATTTCAACAATGCATAGACTATAAAAATATAAACCGACTTAGCCTTACAATGTTTTTGTCATCCGATGTGTGAGATCATTTTGGTCCGAAACAAGTGTCTACGAATTCGAATACTTACAATATTTTTGGCTCAACCTATCAAAGGAAACTACACATCACCAATTTATATTAAAGTACCCTCTTTTATATCTAATTGATATTTGTTTCTTTGTATAAATATAACTATATTAATTATATCGCGTCCGTCTCGAACCGAGTCCCCTTTGAAATAGCTATAGGTCCGTATGTTTCGTGCTGCTTCAGTTGCAGCATTTGATGCTTCTTGAGAACTAGTAGACTGTAGAACTTTTGCGCCACCTGTAAAAATATAAGTATCTTTTAAAACTGCATACTAATTTTATTTTTCTCCATTTAGAATTTTTATTTTAGTTTCATGTATAAGAAGAGGCCGTCGTGGCGCAGTGGCACAAGGGAGCCGCCCGTAAACGCGACGGTTGTAGGTTCGATTCCCACTCGAGGAAGTGAAATATTTCTTTACGTTTATATTTCCATTTTTCTTCGCTCTAGTGTCGAGGCAAAGCGCGGCGTTGAGTTCCGCCACTCAACACGCAAAGCTTCCAGAATTCGGCAGAAAGTGGGGAAAGGAGTATCTTAACACGGAGGTTCCCTCTGCCTACCCTGCTGTGTGTAGGATACAGCGTGAAGCTGAAAATGTATAAGTGTATCTTGCATGTAGCAGGATAGATAGAAAGACGGAATTTAATGTTTTTAAAACACTATTCTTCACACCCAATTTTCGAGACAGCGATTTGAGTAGTGCAGCTCAATGCTGCGTTTTTTCTTCCTACCCACAATAGGAAAGTATAAAGCATCTAAAGTTAGACTGTGCCACAATAGCCAGATTCTTTAAACGTTAATTAATTTCAATGTTGATGTCTTCCAGGTTACATATTTTTCTATCCTAGATATAAATAACAATATTTAAATAAACGACTATCGAATATTTGTGATTTGCGTAATGACATAAGTCAAGAGAAATTGAACCTCATGAAATAAAATGTATTAAGACCGTGTAGTTCCGTTACACAACATTCATCCTCTGCTTGGTGTCACAATCCTAGCCTTCTTCAACCATACAGTTAGCACTACTAATAACACTTTTTTTTGTTATGAGAGAGGACTGACAAGCGTTCGGGTCACCTGATGTAAGTGATCACCGCCGCCCACGACCCCATGCGACACCAGATCAGCCACAGGTGTGTTATCGGCCTTTAAGGTGGAGATATTGGGCGCCGGGGCGCAGCATTACCTAATGCGAAACACAGTGGCAAGAGCCACTACTTCACGCCGGTTTTAAATGCCGGGAGTGGTATTGACCCGGTCGAGTCTGCCCATGAGTGTTGCCATTACTGGCGACGTAACTCTACAACACGTACTTAAGTCGCCTCTTCGTCGACAGTACCTGGGTGATCCTATTCTAAGCCGGGATCACACGGCATAAAACTACTATCTGTACAATACGATTTTGAGAAGATGTATACATACATGTTTCCTGTTGTTGTGTTGGGGTGCCAGGTCGGTAAATTCTAGAATGCCGTCGACGATTAGCTTGGGGCGCAACGTCGTGAACAGCTGGGCGGCGCGCCGGTTCAACACGCGCTCCTCGTACTGCTCCTCCGTCTCGCCCGCCTCGCGCACCTCGCTCGGGGCCTCTTCGGGCTGGGGGATAACGAGTTGATATTAGCATTACTTCTTTTAGCTTCACCCGTCCGTCCGCACAAGTATTGTTTATTTTTTTTATTATTATTAGCGCATCACGCTGTATCTACTCTATTTCGCCGAATTCTGATGGCATTGCGTGTTGAGTGGCAGAAATCAATACTACAGCGAAGACAATGGAAAAACTAATTAATACATTTGCTCGAATGGGAACCGAACCCACAACCTGTCCCATTTACAGTCACACTTTGTGTGCCTGCACAACCACTGATATCAAATCATTTGCAACCCCTCAAATGATTTGATCAACTTCGCGAAATAATATATACTAATAACAACTATAATAGATAATAAATGATACAATAAAACTAACATTTTCAACACTGAGTGGTAAATCATAATCGTGCTGCGGACTGTGATGACCGTGTTGATCATCATACCCTAAGTTTGTCATCTGCATACCATTCTGTAAAACAAACAAACCAAGTTTAAATTAGAACACCTCAGTTATTAAATAAAATATACAGCTATATCCTGCACACAGCAGGGTAAGCAGAGGGAACATAGTGTTAAGACACTCCGTTCCCCACTCCGCCGAATTTTGTAGTTACTTCCTTTTGAGTGGTGGCATTCAACGCTGCGCTTTGCCTCGAAACCAGAGCGAAGAAATGGAAATATACATTTATATAAATATTTAATTTCCTCGTCGAGTAATAATCGAGTGTGGATCGAATCCACAACTGTCGCGTTACACTCACATTTTTGTGCCCCTGGATCACGACGGCCTAAATAAAATAAAAAATATATATCTTTAAGGAATAGATTTTTTTTGCTTTAAGCTTTATCCCACTCGTTGTTGTCTTGAAGACCTACAAGTTTTATCATCAAAAACCAACCTGATAGTCCCCATGTTCAAGCGGCATGGGCAGCGGCTCCATGGGGCCCGTGTTTAGGTCGTGCGTGTGTGCGTGCGAGTGCGTGTGAGTGTGAGTGTGCGCCTGCGTCAGGAACGGGTGCTCCCCGCCCATCTGCGGCATCATAGGCAGCTCCATGTTGTGTTGGAGCAGGGCGCCATGTTGAAGACCTGTCCATAACATATTGTATGTGTTTTAGTACAATGTTTTAATTACTAAAGTTTTAATTATTTGATATTTATATGTAACATAGGCGAAAATGAGAGCATAAAATGCATTTACTTTCTTTTTATCCCTTTTTTTACTTCTTTATATATGAAATTGGCAAAACTTTCAAAAGCACTTGCACAAACTCAGCTCTACCGTCTTGTTACGCCAAAGTTTCGCCTTTAATAAGTGATTTTTTTTTTATTTTAAGGATCTACTTAGACCCATATATATACATATGCGTGTATATAATAAACTATCGCAGTGTGTTCGAAGTTTGCCACGTCCAGAATTTAAAGGCTCTGTAAAAAAAATACTGACAAGCAAAGCTTATTACACTATTTAAGAATATTTACAGGATTAACATGTATGGAATTAATGTCTATTGAATGTTATGCAATCTTGGATGATATTCAATAGATATTTCATGCTGCCACCTAAAAAAACTAAACATGTTACTCAAATAAAATACACTAACCAGGTGTCATACCGCCATGTTGTAACCCCGCAGGCGTCATTCCGCCGTGTTGTAAGCCACCGGGCGTGAGGCCACCGTGTTGGAGGCCTGCTGGTGTCATGCCACCGTGATGTAGACCCACCGGTGTCATGCCACCGTGGTCGAGACCACCTGTGGAATAAAACAATATGTTTTAATGATTATTTTCTATTTCTTTAAATTTACTTTTTAATAAGTGAAATTGTATTTTAAAAGTTTAACATTTTACTTAAAACTAGTGAGCTATATACTGTGACATTGGTTTCTGCTAACCAACTAACAACGTGTCATACAATCTATGTTGAGGATGCAATATGCCTTTGATGCACTTTCACTGTTTACCCGAATATAAAACACTCATCAAGATAAATTATATACGACTTTCGGTGTACCCCGCATGTTTCCGCCGAATTCTGGATGCATTGAGTATAGAGTGGTGGAACTCAATTCCGCGTTTTTACTTCGGCGCCAGAGCGATGAAATTAAACATTTCAATTTCTCGTGTGAAACTCACAACCTATCGCATTTACAGTCCGTCATACGCTTTTGCCCCTACGTCACGACCTTATATAAACAATATAATACATAACTTCTCTAGGGTGCTTCTGGCTGCAAACGCGACGTTTGTGAGTTCGATTCTCTTCGAGTTTTGACACTACATCTTTTCACTATTATATGTGTCATGCAAGGTAGAACAAAAAAGTGCATAATTTACCAGGCGTCATAGTACCATGATGGAGACCAGCTGGTGTCATACCGCCATCAAGGCCAAGTCCCGGCGTCATACCGCCCGGCGTCATGCCACCCGGCGTCATTCCGCCTGGCGTCATACCTCCCGGTGTCATGCCACCTGGCGTTATGCCACCAGGCGTTATACCTGTAGAACAAAATGGTGTTAAATAAGTATAACAATATTCTTCTATTAAGAACACAACATTAAAATAAAACATATTTTTTATTCATATTCAATATATATTTTGCATTTATTTCATATACTATTTCCTATGTATTGAAAGAGACTAAGACAGAGAGGTTAGATTACCTCCATGTAGTGGGCCAACCAGACCTAATTCGGGTTGATCACCGTGCTGCAGTCCTCCAGGTGTCAGACCACCTAAACAAAAAAGATATTATACACTACAATATAATGAACAACGCAAAAATATAAATTGTTTTGTTATAAAGTGCTATAATGCCAAAGCAAATTACAGAATTTACATAAAATTAAAGTCTTAAAAAAGTGCATGTTTAGGTGTCTCCTAATCCCATTTTAAATCATTGTTTAACAACAATCCATCCATCTATCTGATTATATATAGATTTACAATATATTTAGTTCAAAGTACAGAAGTGTTTCCATTATTATCTGAACTAATTGGAAAACTTGGGTGTTTGGAAAATCGAACTATATTCAATCAGCCATACATTTTTAAAACCATGTTTACAATAATATCTTTACTTAAAAACATTTAAGTCTTTTTCTATTGGCCTACAAGAATGGGTAAGTTGGGCATGCGTTAGAATAAGCGGTCATTCATTTGATTACGTTCGGATAATCGACACTATGTTGTTTATATCCAAACAAAATCAATTAAACAATAAATTAATAATCACCTGGTGTCATAGCACCATGTTGTAAACTGCCAGGCGTGAGTCCACCTTGCAACAGCGTACCGGGTGTCAGAGGGCCCAATGCTCCCGGTGTAAGTGGAGCTCCAAGGGAACTTAGCATACCTGTATTGAATATCATATGTTAAATAATAATAAGGTTATTTAAATTTATATTGATTATAATTTAAGTTTACTCGGAAAGGCATAAACAATTTAAACAGAGTTTGCGTGCACTATCTGTTGTATTCTGAAAAAATCTGTTAAAATATTATTCTTTTCATCAAAATATGTGACAAAATAGGTTCAATTTGATTTTTTTCTCTTAAATGTCATAAAGTTACATTTAAATAAATTAAAATAAATGATGATAACAAAACAAATCCCATTACCAACTATGAAAGGTAAATAGAAAAAGCAATAATGATTTTGTGATGATGCGCATACAGCGTTGGTGTAAAATAACTTCTTTATAGAATTATTATATAGAATTATTTTTCAATTTCAATAAACAAAATCGTGTTAAGTAACATAAGTATATTATGTATAATAAGTGTTGGTGTTCTGTATTCATTTAAGTTAAGCCTTTCGTATGAAGTTATGAAGATTTTTGAAATATCATTTCACAAGTGATTTCAGATACTTTCAAAATTTCCAGTCAGAATTAACAATATATTGGACAACGTTAATTATTCATCTCAGGATCACTACAATGTTATTGATGTGTAGTGTTAAATAAATGCCGTTTTTGCTTACACGGGTAGTTTATTATACCGGAATATTTATTGTACAATTAGGCCATTAGAAGCATTTTCACATTATAAAATTTAAAGAGCAGTTATTGATTAACCCGCCGGTTCTTATCAACAGAATCTACCTTCTACCTGTAGGATTGACAGAACCGACAATATGTAACTTGGTAATTCAAGTGTTTGTCATACACATCTGTGAGTAAAATATGTGGATGTACATATAATGTGTACACGCGTATGTGTGGCTACATGACGTACGTGTACACTTGTTTTAGTTGGTACCTGGCGTACGGATAAACGGGTATGTGTGGGTACCTGGCGTGGCGGGCGGCTCCACGTCGTCGTGCCGCGGCGAACGGTACGGCGTGCGTGCGCGCTCCGGCTCTGTACGTGCGCAGTGCGGGGAGCGGTTAGTGAGGGTGGGGGGTGTGGTAAACAACTCATAGTGTATTGCTTTTTTAAAATTTTATATGAAATATTTCTATTTTATTGTAATAATAAATCATTCTAAAATTTAGTTTTATATAAATAATTTGTGTAATATTTATTATTTGCAATAAAAATTGTATAAAAATAAATATACTATAAGCTCTTTCCCCATTATTGTTATACACATATTAATAAGGACAGATGAAATTAGTATGAAATACATCATTATTATGAAGAAGAATTTAGAACTAGACATATTTTTAATGGGATGAAATTAGTAAGACTTTAATGAAAAGCTGTGAATTATATAAAGATTGCTCTTAGATATAATGATATTTTAGTGAAAAATAATATACTGAAATATGCATACTTGTATAGATATAATGACTAAACTTACCGACTGACGGTTCATACTCTTGTGGGATGGGGGTCGGGGGTTCTAATTCAACATGAGGTGCAGGCGTCTCTGGTGGATGCATTGTCTAAACAAATTAATATAAATTAATGAATTGTCAAGGATTCTTAGGCTTAGCCAATACAATACTTAATGTGAAATCGGCGTTTTATTTACATCATATATATACTCGTATAATAACAAACATTGTATAATATAATGTTAAATACAAAAACAAATCTTATTAAAGGTTCGTTTTTACATAATTTATTTTCTGAATTCATAAAGTTATTTATTTAAAGATTTTAAATAAGATTTTTTGTTTAAATATATAAGTTTAATTTTAAACAAAATTTTAAACAGTACGTGAATTACAAAGAAACCTATAATTTAAATGAAAAATTAAAAATGTTCTTTGTAGTGACTCTGTATGTGTGTGTTCTTTGTAGTAGTCAACACGACAGTCTATGTTCGATTGAAACTCAAAGAATGAATTATTGTCATTTCTCCACTCTGCGAACAAGATACAACGTTGCATTCACTTGCGCAAAAACACTTTCGTAAATGTTAAGATCCGTGGGCACTTAGGGAACTCCTATCAACCGCGCAACAGGTCTGTAATAGAATTCGAACCTCCTCGACACGTCGTTTCCTGCCAGCACGTCGCGCCACGGGCGGCTCGGGGTCGGGCGAGCGCGCCGGGTCGCTCTCCTCCGCTGTGAGCAGCGTTATGTTGCGTTGGTACTTCTGGAAACGAGATCAATATTATTAATTCTTATTTATTTATTTATAGTAGCCATAATGCGGTATAATCGTGGCCGTCACGTGGTACAAGATGGTTGTGGGTTTGAACCCCACTGGGTGGGTGGGTACAAATTCTTATTTATTAATATTTTCATTCTGACACCAAGGTAAAAGGCACAGCGTTCCGCCCCTCAACACACAATGCCTCGAATAACGGGTTCTCCCGGCTTACTCTGCGGTGTACGGGATTCAGCTTCACAGCGTGAAGTTGAATCGTAACTATTGTTGTAAATTGGGATAGCATGTGACGCATGTGTTAAGGCGATAATCATAATTTTAGTCACGGGACGAAATTTTCATTTGTTCACACAGAACAAACTGCGAAGTTGAACTCTGCCACTCAACATGTAATGTTTCGAATTCAGGCGGAAAATAAAGAAGAGTGTCTTGACATCAGGTTCTCACTGCTTACTCTGCTATATGCAGAATAAATCTAATAATGAATTTAGTGACCTATATTTTTTTCTTAAAAATTGTACATTATCATTACAAGGCCAGTCGTGGTGGAGGGTCACTGATTTTGACTGTAAAGCCGACTGGTTGTGGGTTCGATCCCCACTCCATTTCATTTGAGATTAAATATTTGTTTAAATTTATATTTACATTTGATTGCTCTGGTGTCAAGGCAGAAAGCGCAATGACTTCAGAATTCGACGGAAAGTGGGGAACAGAGTGTCTTAAGACTAGATTCCGTCTATCTTGCTGTGTGCGGGATACAGCGTGAAGATGACATGATTTTTTAAATATTATATATTCTCCATACAATGTGTCATTAGTCCACACCCACCTTAAACAGAACCCTAGAGGGTATAGACTTGGCGGGCAGAGTGAACAGTTTCTCCACACCACCAGTCTCCTTCCAGTGCATCAGGCGGCGTGTGGGCGGCGCCAGGTCAAGCGTAGTCACTATGTCTGAGGTGTTGCTGAGCTGGTTCTTCATCTCCTCCCCTGATATGTTCTTCACCTCGTCGACTATTAGCTTACGTTTGCGTTTCGTTTTTGTTATGCCTGGGTAAGATTAATATAAGATTAGAGGATTAATTATTGTTATTATTAATTCTTGTACGTCATTTGGAGATTGTGGGTAAAAGAAATGGCTGCTACGCAACACGTATTGCATGGACATAAAATCTAATTTCGAGAATGAAACTAAGAAATTAGGCGCTAAGTGCAAAAATTGACGCGAATGAAGTGTCAAACATCAATTAACGAGTCAAAAAATAAAAAGGTACATGAGAAGATCGATTAATCGAAATTTTTGAAACTGTTTCCAATTCAAATATTTTATTTATTATAATCGGTTTATAATTTAAAAAGCATTGTTTAAATTGCTGTAAAAATGTTTATTGAATCGGCTGAAAGTGTAATTCAAAAGTTTTTATTATAAAATAATATTGTTAAAATATGAAATCAATTCAGACTAGTTACAAAATAATAATAATTGTATATAAGAAGCGGACAAAACCGCTCGCGGGTCATTAGTTAAAAAAAAAAAAGAAACTATATATACAGACATATATTTTTGTACCTTTAAGCACAGTAGCATCTACAGGTGCCAAAGCAAAGGATTCTTCATCATTTTGCAATAATGTGGTTGAATCTATTGCTGGTGCGGGAGTAGCGGGCGCCTCGGCTAGCTGCGGTTCTTCCGGTACTTGATCGTCTACTTCCTATTAAATAAGATTAAATGTTGTTTGATTAAATGTTGTGTATTTTTTTTCTTCACAATATTTCTTATTAAGGTGGGTCTGACTGTAACGTGATGTTTGCGGGTTTGATTCCCATTCGAAGGAATGAATTATTATTTCTTCATATTAACATTTTTTCGCTGTGGCATCAAGGAAAAAGCCCGGCGTTAAGATACTCAACTCATCACTGCCAATACCAAAAAATTTTGCGGAAAGTGGAGAACGGAGTATCTTAACACTAGGTTCTCTCTGCCTATCCTGTTGTATGCGGGATACAGCGTAAAGCTCTATATAAAATACAGTTTATTAAATAATATTACCATAGGCATAACAGATGGCGGCCGGGGCGCGGCGGGAGGCGGCATCAGTCCTGCGTCATCGCGCGGTGTCTCGCTCTCGTGCGGGGGAGAACCTCCCCAACTGTAAAGTTTTTTTTTTAATTAATATTAAGAACATTGAATAATATTTTTTTATTTATTTACCACACTGAAAATAAATATTAAATAATTTATTATTCAAGATGCTTGATTTAAGCATTTAAAAACTTACGCTGTTCCTAGCGGTATAGTCCGATAGAACGAAGCGTCAATCTCGGCTGACGATAGTTTATACGAGAGCGCGGGAGATAATACCTGTGTGTGGGCAAGGGCGCGCCCGGCGGCGAGGCGGGAGAGGGCGGCGCATAGTAGGGCGGCACGTCGTCGTGCGAGTGCTTGTGCGTCGCCGCCTGTCGGTAGTGTATACGAGAGCGTGTGAGTGAGTACCTGTGCACGGGCGAGGGCGCGCCGGCCGGCGAGGCGGGCGAGGGCGGCGCGTCGTAGGGCGGCATGTCGTCGTCAGAGTCGGCGTCGATAGCAGCTTCTGCCGAGCGAGCGCTGCCGCCAGCTGCTTCTATCTCCGCCTACGCAAACAAGGTTTTAAGTATTAATCCATTCACACACATGTGTCAAACCGCTCCCATCATTTGTGACAAGTGGCTGGACTGATTATGAGACAAAATACCTCAACTATTAGGAGTTAGGGAATGATTTTTGAAACATTGTATGTGCATCCATATGTGCTTATAGAAGTTGATTTTTTTCATATATTATTATTTTCTCTCGTACAAACTACAAGCACATAATCTGTACTTTTAATTAAAAAATTAAATATATTTGACAATACGTCATTTATTTTCGTTAACTAAAAACACTTTTAAATGTGTACTGTAACTTTAGTTAAAGTAAAATATATATTAAGCTTTAGTCAGACTTGACTTTCTATTTGTGGTGTAATCACCTGACGCTTATTTATAGAATGTAAAAACAGTAGCAAATATATGGAACCTGTAAAGATTGTGGTTGAGTAGAGGTACCAGGCATGCCAGTACCAGCTCCGCCTGTAGAGCTTCCAGCCGTGACATCACCGAATAAATCACCCTCAAATAAGCCTCCCGCATCTATATATACAAATTCCATGTAACATTATTAATAAGATAGATTTAAAATAAAAATAAAATGAATATACTCGAAAAAAAAAACTTCACACTTTAATATAAATAACCATATTAAGACATTTCCTACTAATATATTTTGCCAAACTTTCGAGATATGCTTTTTAAGTAGCTCAACGCTGTCATCGTCGCCATTTTTGCGAGTGGAGATAGAATCCAGAACAGTTTGTAAAATATATATTTTTTTATTTGTTAAGTATTACTATGGACTCAAACACTACTCCACCCACTCACATTTGTTATATAGCAAAATCATAAAGTCTTAACGTAGCTAATTGTTTTATTAAAACCGATTTTATTGATGTAAAAGGTATGAAACTGGAAAATTTTATCTCTCCAACAGTAGTTTTCGAGTGCTAGTGAAAAAAAAAACATCCATCCTCACAATCTTTGACATTTATAATATTAGCACAACAAATAAAATATTACTGTATCATAGTCATACATACCTACAAATGACTACAATGTTGTTTATAACATACTAATACTGTAATTACTTACGTCCAAAATCCCCCACATCCCCTATAGTGCCACCGAACCCATCATCCATTGGTCCATGGGGCGCTGCTTCCATACGAGCCTCGTGAGACGGTGCAGTCATTGAAGGAACACCAGCTGCACTGGTACTAGCTACTGCGTCTTTAGCCAACTCTAATGATGAACCATCCGCAAATAGAAGATTACTCTGTAATATATAATGTTATTTAATTGTAATGTGTGAATTTGTTAAATTTTATGTTTTAGGGTACCTTAAAAAAAATATTAACACAATACAGACCAACAATAAACATTACAACAAATCTTAATCCCAACACACCTTTATTATTGTATATGAAAATTACAGCATATCTTTCTTATGCTTTCCTCACCCTAATCTAATTGTGTTATTATTATTTAATTACAATTTTTTTTATTCAGGATAAACCCATAAGCTTTTTTTCTCTAAGCATATGACCAAAGAGAACATATTACATTTTTCATTCATACTAAATGTGTTATTAATTATATTAAGCACCTTAATGATAAGGTTCTGGTTTAAAAATATATATTCATAATATTAAATTTGCTTTATTTTATAGAGTTGTAGACGAAATTAGTAAAAAAAAACCAGACTCACCTGCTCTAACCCACCCTCATTTCCAATAGCCTCTCTCATAATATCGGGGTTATCTGTATCAAAGCCCATGTCTCCAAATCCATCGTCATGAGTAACTAAGTTCAAAGAGCCATAGTCTTCACGCATTGTTATTTCTTCAGCTCTCGACTGATTGAGTGAG
Source organism: Heliconius aoede (assembly GCA_037355905.1). Lineage (NCBI taxonomy): Eukaryota > Metazoa > Arthropoda > Insecta > Lepidoptera > Nymphalidae > Heliconius > Heliconius aoede. The sequence continues at coordinate 1,065,841 of JBAIZZ010000042.1, forward strand.
AACTGGGCTTCTATATCTACTTCACTATTAAATAATACAAAGTTTCATTATAATAATTGAGACTGTTGTGACACAGCAGACTGACTGACTGTAAAATATGCCATAATTCAATTAAAATTTAACAATAAAATAACTTTACATTATATTAAAAAAATCACAGTGCTAACAGTTGTGACTTTAAATTGATTAATTGATATAGTTACTATATAATAAACAATTAATTTATAAACATTGTCATCATTGCATTGTTGTAGTCAATGCATGTGACCCTTTTTTTAAAAATCAGTTAATCTTTTCAATACTATGTAAGCAGGGGCATATCTAGCAATAATTTCTAGGGTCTGGACTTTAGCTTTGTACAGATGTAAGTGTAGTTTTCTTAAATTTTTGTAAAATTTCAGGGGTGGGCATGGCCAACCCAACACCCCTTTTTCTATGGTCATGTACATACATTAATACTTTTTTAATGCAGTGCTATGTAATTCAATACAAAAACCTTTAAAGGCAGAAGAAAATTATGTATTAAAAAGATATGTGGAAATGAAATTAAAACCTAACAGTGGACACAGAATTATGTATATTATGTGTAATAAATAATCAACATAGGCTAATTAATATTTTAATTATTTTTTAAAAATACAAAAGGGTAAATAGAATGTCATAAAAACTTGTGTATAATTAAATATAGATATTATAGAAATATTATGAATACTTACTTTAATTCTGGCATAGCACTATCAAAATCATGAAATACTTCAGGTAATGTAATAGCATTTAATGCGGCCTCCCTATGTTCCTCTGGTAAATCCACCATGCCTGGTCTAAAGGCCAACTACAAGAACACTATGTATTAATGTAAATTACTCATTGAGACGTCTATCTATATATTCGTTTAAAATTCATATTTAAATTCTTAATTGATTATTTGAAAATGTATATCAAAACATCATATAATGAATAAACTATAAAGACTAATAAATATTTTAAAAAAACAATAATGTAAAAGTAAAAACAAGACAAAGGTACCTTAATTTTGACAAATGCTTCATTACAATCTTGTAGCAAGTATTTGGCTTTTCTGGAGTAAATTCTCACTACACCCAACAGCAGATGGCCTGATGTCCGTAAAGCCATTTTGACCTTAGGTTTCAATATACCATCGACTGATTTTTCTATATTTGTTTCGAAAACATGAGCTTTAGTCAACTTTTTGTCCCAATGAGCTGCCAGCCAAATCTTGGCCAAAGGGCCCTTCTTGGCCAGCACAAAGTGTGCGTAAAACATTTTGAAAAATCACTTAATCTGATCAGTTACATCAAACTAGCTCTGTAAATAAGCAAAAAAGAAATATAAACACTCAGTAACACACTTTTTTACACAAATACCACGAACAAAACACTGTAACGACATTAACCAATTTGGCGCCTATTCTACTTTTACCGAAATTAATGTAGATTTCATTTAACACTTAATATTTTTAAATCACTATAGTTTAATACATTAAGTTGATAAATCTACAATAATATAATACGTATGCAAACCTTCATAAATTACAAATTAAAATTTTCAACTTCCACATACAACGTAAACATGACAACATTTATGCTTTCAAGATGGCGTCGTGCATTTCACGAAAAACGAATATCTTCGTTCGGAAATATAAAATATTTTACAAAATAGATATATAAATATATTATATCTCTCGCAATTAAATATTTTTAAAATTATCAATTTTTTATATAAATATATGAAAAGAACAAATTTACATACACATTATATTTAAGCATATTGAATTAACTAAATAATCTTTATGTACTAGAATCCTATAAACACTTTTAATATGTAGGTTTATACATATTAGGATTATTATATGTATCATCATCATCATCATTTGATTTGTATTAAATAATAATATTCAAAACATACGATTAATTTTATTTTATGTATTGTTATTTATGAACTATATTCACGGTAATTTCATTGATTGAATCATATTTCTTCCTTCTTCAAGATAAATTAAGTTTGTTTTATTTTCAAACTTACTTCACATTGCATATAATATGAATGTATGTTATATTCCGCATTCTACATAAACGACGCTCTTTGGAACAATCAATACATCGTCAGATACGTATTTAGTTGGATTTAGAGCTTTTAATGCTTGAAACAACATCACTTTTGTCATCACAGATATGTTAGAACACCAATAATCCAAGTAAATATGTTGTCACTTAGCGTCGAGTTACATAAATTTATTTCGAACGCTTTCATTTCAGCACCAACACGGAAATGCGTCCACCATTTTTGCGTACTGTGACATGCGCAGTACTAAGCAAAATAAAATAAGAGAAAATTGCATTGAAAATATTTTTTAACTAAATTACATATGTTAATAATTAACATTGCATTAGATTAAAATCATGGGCGATTTCATAACGTGTTAATTACACATGTTTCCTTTTTGATACTTCAAAAGTTGTATTATTATTATAAGTCTGACATGTGTGTCTGTGGCATCATAGATTCCGAGTGTTCAAACTTTAACCTTTAAGCGAGGCTTTTTACATATATTTTTTTCACTTTAATATATATTATTAAGACACACCCTACTGAGTTCTAGGAGAGCTCAAAGCCGTTCTTTGCTTTGACTCCAGAGTGAAGAAAATGAAAATGTTAAGTCTTTAATTTCTTTGAGTGTAAATTGGACCCACAACCTGTTATACGTTTACAGTTAACGCCACGACTTGCCTCATTTTATTTTCTATGTGTATCAAATTCAAGTGCAAATTTTATATATTTTTAGACTTGGCGAAACACATTCGAATCTTCAAAGAAACATTAAGTTACTAATCTGCCATATTACATCTGCAGAGAGGTGGCATAATAGAACGAATTTTAGTTTGAAAAAAAGTGAAATTTCAAAAGTAAGGCACAAATTTGCGATCAAAAATTATTTTAAAACGTAAAAGATTTTTAGATTTTCAAAAATTTTGAGTTCGAAAATTTTATACATCTTTATGTTTCTTTATACAAGCATTTAAGATTTGTAGTTATATTTAAAAATAAACAAAAATACTATTTCAACCACTGACTATCAAACAATATGTATGGCTAATATTTTTAAGCTCAACTGCCACTGGCGGGGTCTACGGGAGCCACAGGATTTCTTCATGTGCGAACCTGTTTTTTTTTTTTTTTTTTTTTTTTTTTAAAAAAACCCACGACCCCGTGCAACACCAGAGGAGCTGCAGGTGGAGTGGATGATAATTCAGCTTATGACGTATTGTACGGTTAGAAAATTCGGCGGCGGGTAACAGGTCAAATAGTTCTTCAGAACACTCCCCATGATAAATGCGGTAGAGAACGCACAGCGAGGAGACGTCTCTACGCAGAGCCAAAGTATCAAGCCTTTCACAGCTCCTTGGGTCCCCAATAACTCGAACGGCTCTGCGTTGTATGCGATCAAATGGTTCAAGCTGATACTGGGGTGCACCAGCCCAGAGATGAGAACAGTACTCCATATGAGGCCTAACCTGGGCCCTATATAGGGCCAATCGGTGTTTTGGCGTGAAGTACCGTCTCGCTCTGCTGATAACCCCAAGTTTCTTCGAGGCCAACTTGGCCTTGCTGTCCAGATGATCGAGATACTGGCAGTCATTCGAAGCATTGAGGCCCAATATGCTGATACTGGCAGCGGCTTTAAGGGGAGTGTTTTGAAAGACTGGTGATACGACAAATGGGGTTTTTTTAGTGGTTAACGCGCAAACTTGTGTCTTCTTGGGGTTGAATTGAACTAAGTTCCGTTCACCCCATGAGGAGATATTCCCGAGGGATGCCTCAACTGAAGACACAAGTTTATTTCGGCACTGATCGACGTTTTCCCGAGAAAGACTTGCGCGGCCGGAGTAAACAGCGTCCACTGTGCTATCATCTGCATAGCAATGAATGTTAGAATCCTCCAACATATCATTGATATGCAGAAGAAACAGCGTAGGGGACAGCACGCAGCCTTGGGGAACGCCAGCGTTCACGGGCATATTTTTAGAGCAAAAACCGTCGACAGCGACCTTGATGCTGCGTCCAGTGAGAAAGCTGGCGATCCACTTGCATAAATTCTCGGGAAGCCCATAGGATGGAAGTTTAGCAAGGAGCGCCCCGTGCCACACTCGATCAAAGGCCTTCGCTATGTCCAAGCTAACTGCCAGGCCCTCTCCCTTGCTTTCAATAGCCGCAGCCCAGCGATGGGTGAGGTAAACCAGAAGATCACCGGTTGAGCGACCATGGCGGAAGCCATATTGACGGTCTTTAATCAAACGGTGATCCTCTAGATAAGCCAAGAGCTGACTATTGATAATGCTCTCCATGACTTTTGAGAGTAGGGAGGTAATAGCAATAGGCCTGTAGTTAGAAGGATCGGAGCCATCGCCTTTCTTCGGGATCGGGTGGATAAGAGCGCTCTTCCATGTGTTCGGGACTACGCCAACTGAGTAAGAGTGCCGAAACAAACGCGTTAGCACCGGTGACAGCTCAGGAGCACAACAACGGAGCACTAACGGAGAGATGCCATCTGGCCCGCTCGACTTGTGGATGTCCAAAGAGGACAGAGCTCGTCTGACGGCTGTTTGGTTGAACTTAACCTCAGGCATTGAGCTCTGGCACCGCGGGATGGTCGGCGGCGTTGTCCCCTGATCAATTTTTTAATTTCTCAATACTACTGAAATTATCCATAGTAATATTTTAATAGGTTCAAGCCCTAGTAGCATTTTTCACCCTATATTATGGCGTATCTGTTGACCCTACTTACAGTCGAAATAGAAAAAAAAAATTTAAGTTGACAAATGATTCTTTCTATTGACCCCTTCTAAGGTAAATATAGTTTTGGGTCTTCGTTTAGGAATTATAACATATAACGTAAAAAAATAAATACATTTTGATACAACTTTATAAATGTTTTTAAATATATTTTCTTATTATACATTAATAGTAGGTGTACAGTTTTTTATATTAATATTATCATAATTATTACTAATATTTTATATATTCTTTTTTCCACTGGCAATGTAAAAAAAAATTGTCCCAGTCTTGATTCTTGACAAGTTTCAGTTCTCTTTTCCGGCTTACCTGTGGAGTACGCGAGACGTATGTGAAATTTAAATCTTTAAAAATCTATGTAATCTTTCAATTGTTTCAATTCAATTCGTTCCATTTAAAAGAGAAATAATAGTGTGTGCTAACATATTGTATATTTTCAACATTTTCATTATTTCGTTTCAAATTGCAGAATGCTTACATACAACAGTTTTGCAAGGGGTCGCGTTTACGCGGCCCTTTTGTGGCCTGACCGATGATGTGACTTCTGATCAATTTGTATTGATTTTGTTGCTAGGTCTGCCACAGGCTTCCCAAGATGGGCGCTTACAGATATATTCAAGAATTGTATCGTAAAAAACTTAGCGATGTTATGCGCTTCCTTTTACGTGTTAGAGTATGGCAGTACCGCCAATTAACTCGCATGCACCGGGCTCCTAGGCCTACGAGACCCGATAAAGCTAGGAGACTAGGTTACCGCGCCAAGCAAGGTTAGTAATAATCAATGTTCTACTTAGTTTCCATTTATTTGACCACGTGGTTAGCTAACTTGTGCATATGAATATGAGATTATAATACCGTATATTTATTGCCATTCCATTTACACTATCACCAATGGTTTATGTACTTTTTGTATTTTAACGCATTATATATTTTCCCTACAGGTTATGTTGTCTTTAGAATCCGTGTTCGCCGTGGTGGCCGCAAGCGTCCAGTTGCCAAGGGTGCTACCTATGGCAAGCCCAAGAGCCACGGAGTCAACCAGCTGAAACCCACACGTAACTTACAGTCTATTGCCGAGGTAATTATAATAAATTTTTATTATCTTCCCTCTGTATCCCGCTTAGAGAAATTGAGGCTATGGGAACTCTGAATAAAGATATTCCGTTCTAATATTCAAAACAGTGTATTGAGTGGCAGAATTCAACTCTACGATTTGTCTTATTACCAGAGTAGGGAAATGATAATTATCCATGTCCCCTGTGTGGGAATCCAACCCATGGCCATCGTGTTTACAATTGGTCTGATAAAATGCAGCCACAAAGCTCCTAATTCTAAGCCTTCTAATTATAAATTTAAGTTTTTAATATTTTTAAAGTATATTAAATGTTTTTCTTTTTATACAATATAATATATTATATTGTTTAAAACTAATATTTCATTTTAAATCGTAGGAACGTGTTGGACGTCGCTGTGGTGGTTTGAGAGTACTCAACTCTTACTGGGTTGCACAAGATTCTTCATACAAATACTTTGAAGTCATCCTCGTTGATCCTTCACACAAGGTGAATAACTTTTGGAAGATAACTTCTTCCAAATATTTTTTGTTTTAACTTTAATATGATGATTTTTTATGTCATGCACCAATCTGAAAGGTTTTGCTGAATATCCACCTAAAGATAATCTGATATTAATTATTAAAACTCTCAAAAAAGAATTATCAAATTCTGTATAATTTAAAAGTTTCCATTAATTGCAGGCCATCCGTCGCGATCCTAAGATCAACTGGATAGTAAACGCAGTGCACAAGCACAGAGAGATGCGTGGTCTCACTTCAGCTGGCAAGAGCTCACGAGGCCTTGGCAAGGGTCACAGGTTCTCGCAAACTAAAGGAGGCTCACGCCGCGCCGCCTGGATAAGACGCAACACCCTACAACTGCGCCGCAAGCGATAATTTCAAATATGCTATTGACTTTCTATTTTTGTATTTATTCTTAAATAGAAAGTTTGTAGTGTTAAATAAAAAAAGTGTAAAATCATATAGTTTTTCTTTTTAAAAATTTATTTCCTTACAAGATATAATATATATGTGAGTATTTACTTAAATTTACATTTATTGTCAGATCCATACTACAATGTCAATCTTGGTTACACATACATATATATTATTTTTCAGATTTATCTGGATAAGCCCATTGGAGTTCAAAAGAATACAGGTAATCATTATTTTTCATCAGTTTTTTTTAATATATGATTTTTAAAATTTATTAGGCTACAAAGTATTTTTGGAAATATTCCGTTTTTACAATGTAATATAGTGATGATACCATGCTTTATGAATGCGCAACCATGATTACTACGCATTATAACTTCCTTGGATGGCTGAAGTAAATCATATATAATGGTTAATTTGACGTAAAAATTCAGATTTTAAATAATTCCTTTTTATTTCAGGTAAATGCAGACCACGTCTCGGCAATAGGAGTACAGACCGCCCTCCAACCAGGTGGACCGGCGACCTAAAGAAGACAGCGGGAAACCGCTGGATTCAAAGGGCGCAGGACCGGACGGAGTGGCGAACATTAGGGGAGGCCTATGTCCAGTGGAGGACTTCAAAAGGCTGATGGATGAAATGCAGAGATGCTATCTTTGCTTAGCGAAATTAGATTCCAGTATATCAAGGTTAATATGATTTATTAAGATACTGTTTTTATTATGAAAATGGCAGAAAGATATGTTTTCAATTTTTCATCCAAATCTGAGACAATGCATGAGTGGACTGGCAAATGTTAATCCTGAGCCTTGTCCAGAACTGTATATGAAAAAATATATAAAACCTCTATTTTTGTAACATTTCTAAATGAAAAAAAAAGGATTGTTTACCAATTAGTAGTAAAATCCTCCAAATTTGTTTGTTACTCTCCTCATTAATATGTTCTTAATGTGAGAAACAAATTTGGATATATTGAATCTCGTCTAGGTGAGATTATCGTTATTTCTATTTTCGATAAATCTCAATCCGGCGAGAAACACTAAAAATTAGTTAGCTTACTTTGCTTACATAAATAATCGTTCAATACTAATTAGTTCTTTTTTCCTTACAGGTACGAGGGGAGAGTTTAATCTAGTCGAGGTAAAACGTCGACGATGACGTCAAAACTCCTACAGAACTATGTATATCTAGTGTTCAAACCAAACGCCTGTTATAATTTAATTGTACTCTTGAAAAAACATGCCAATATGTGATATTATCTTTTTATTTTTTGTTTGTCTTACGATTACTCTCGTAGCATTGTATATTCTTGTCTGGTGCAACTTGAGAATTACACGTGTCCACTTCTTAAATTTGCTGTTTTAATTATTACTCCAAGAAGTCAACCTGATAGAGGGAGAATTACATTACATATAGTATCATGTGAATATGTATTGTATTATATATACAACATACACAGTTTTTACAGGTAAAAAATAAAAAAAATCTTATTTGAATGAAATTTATTTATGATTTAAAAAATTAAATAACAAAGAAATTTACACAAAAGACCACATTATTTGAAACCTCTGTAACATTTATTTGGAAGCAATCACCGAACTAAATAAATATAATATTTTACACGTATTTTATTACTATTATATATCCGACGTATGGATACCAAATCATTCTATTATATATTATTTATCTTTGCCTGTCACAGTCCTTTCAAGGATTACTAATAAATGATTTGAATGACACTCCATTCTATAATTACGTTACACATACTGTCATAATAGGAATAAATGATATTTGACACAATTTCATTATACCAATAACTATTCTATACGATTTCATTTTAAAACTTTAATAAAGATCACCCAGAAAGATGTAATTGTTGAAAGGAATTGAACGAAAATTAAAGTTTTTTTGTGCAGTAAGTTGTAACAGCACTATCTTTAATATAATAAATACATATGTAATCTGTTAAGTGACATTAAATTAAACATGTATTGACTATAATCTAATGAAGATATTAATAAAAGCGAGGCTGAGTATACACATAGGATGATACACATGAGTATATACAAGATGAGTGATATATGAAAACTTGACTTTTATACCAAAAATATTTATAATTTTACATTTTACAAGCTAAATCTACAGGTATATAAATATTTCTAGACTTCAAAAAGGTTACGTTATTGTTTAACATTCAAATTGAATATCGGGGCAGACATTCATGTTAGAATTAAGCAAAGATTAAAGTAATACATACATTATTAAGTTAAAATTGATAAAGACTGCTCATACTAAATTTACCTGTTTGTAAACTCAAATTTAGAAAAGTCTGTAATCCAAGTACAGGCGTCCCTCGTATAACACGGTTAATTCGTACCGTGCTATATCGAAACCGTGTTATTCGAAACAAGGTATACCGTGTAGTATCGAGACCTTGTCTTGTGTTATATCGAAACCGTGTTATACAAAACCTTGAAATAATATAAATAAAGGCAATGTGTACCGTGTTATATCGAAACCAAATCTTAAGGTGTAAAATTTTATGATAGCTGAAATTTCGTTCCAAATACTACATAAATGAAAAAGGAAGTTACCTTCAAGTTTTTATTAAGAAAAATAAATGAAATTCAATTTTATGATGAAATACAAAAATTAAAAAATACAACAAAAAATATATTCAATGACTAATAATTATAATTACATATTATAAAACAAGTAGAAACAGCTTATTACGATTACAAAATTAATTTTCATCATCACTCTCATCAGAAATTACAGCTAATCTTCTTTTTTTTTTCCAGGTTGGTTGAAACTCCTCTTCACTAGTTATTTCTCCATCATGACAAAGGTTATCTGACGTAGTAGCAACTACCTGCCTATTTCGATCTTGCAATTCTGTCAGAATTTCTCTATAAGGAGCTAAAGAGCTATTCAATTCTCTTTTAAATTTTCCGCTACGTACAACTGAAGGATCTTTTTCAACGAAAAATGTTTCCAATTTTTTAGCGTTTTACCGTGTAATATCGAAACCGTGTTATATTAATCTCAATTCTTGTACCGTGTAATATCGAAACCGTGTTTTACAAGTACCGTGTTATACGAGGGACGCCTGTATTTATTGAAATTACATTACATATTTACACTAAAATATATATATATACATTTTAATAATTTAAAAAAATATATTATTATCAACAACAAACGAACATAAAAAATACTTTGAATCTAACAATAAAACCAGATGTTAAGGCAATATAAATACCTTTAGTACCTAACTTAAAGTTCTTACAATGTATTACACTTGAAAATACAATAATGACTTACATCAACATAGAAGCAGGGCCGTAGCTGAAGCCGAATTTGAATACATTAAGAGTATCTATTACTTATTAAGAGAGACTTTTTTTTAATTATATTCAAATTAATCTTGATACAACCGGCAATAACTATATGATTTATTGGAGGTGCGCGCGGATACCTGCGCAGAATGTATTTTAAAGATACCCCTTGGATGGACACCAGTGGCCGTACATAATGCATGTAAAAAATAAATTTAAAAAGAATAATATGCCTAAAATTTTGTTTGCTATATGAAAAATATTTTCTACGTTACAAGACAAACGGATTTTTTTTTAAAAAATATGAAATATTAATTTAGGAAAAATCGATAACCATTTACCCCTGGAAAATTTTCACTTAGATGGCAATGTTACTTTAATTATAATGAACAAAAAGATTTCTAATTCAGATGACAACCGTTAAAACAATGAGTCTTGAATTTTACATTAAAAGTATTGGTCAAATAAAAAAGATTTGTATTTGAATAAGAAAAGGCGATTTGTTCCATATGTTTCTCTTATTGGCCCAACTGGCACAAAATTTATTAATATTGCCACTTTCTGCCATCAATTTAGCAAAACCACTTGAAAATCTTTTGGCTACGACCCATACAAATGAAGGTATTACAACAACCTAAGGATAAACTTAGCTGGGCGGCACGGGGTGCGTGGGACGGCGCTCGAAGTGGAATGTATCGGAGAGGTAGAGGCCGAATATGGCGACGCTGTAGAACACCGTCAACCCGAACAGGGCCACGCTCGCGCTCGCCGTGAACATGTTTGAATATTCGCATCTGGAAAGTAATTGAATAATTATATATTTTTTTGGTAATATTAAGAGCTTGGTTGTGATCAAATATAAAGAGGTGTCGTCAAATTTTATTGCCGCTATAAACTTGTGTAAAAATCGGTCATGGCTGCCAGGAAGATAGGTTATTTAATTAAAAAATTCGTGGCGGCTATAAAGTTTAGACGATACCTCAATATATCACGTGTAATAAATAACATAATGCAGTCTTAGAAAAATTCACTTAAAAAAGTGAAGACCTCGCGGCCTTGCTAGTGTAAAATGAGCCTACATATATTTTTTTCAATAATAAATAATTTGATGTAAGTAAAAAAATAATAATAAATAGTTTGATATAGTACTGTAAGCCAGTCTCAAAATTTTTCCTTAATACATATTTCATCGAAGCCGGTAAAGCTAACGCTCAGCCACATAACTCAACGTCATTGAACAAAATCTGAGTTTAATAGAATGACATTCTGATACAAAAACTGGTGGAAAAGTTAATGTGCTGTTCATCCAGTTGACTACCACTTTGAATGAAGTATGAATATAAATTATATTATACAGCTTCTTCCACGGAGGTTAGTTTGTGTGAACACAGTAACCTCAGGAACTATGTGTTCGAATTGAAATTGTATCGAATTTTTAATTATTTAAATAAGTGAAATTTTTCTTAATAAAATATTACAAAAATTCAAACATTATGTAAATTTTTTAATAAAATTTAATTTTTTTAAAATCTGTCAGTGCCAGTGGATGGATACACTTCAAAATTTAAATGAAGTTCTTTGTTTAGGCCGCCAATCGTTGTTAACTAAGGTTATTTTTCTATTTTGTAAAATGACCAACACCTATGACACACGGAGTCCGTCATCAATGTCATTCATATACAATTACCATTGTCATTTTAGTTTCAATAAAATGATATATTTTAAAATGATTGATTTCAACATATTTTAATGAAGCTTCTACTTTAACCTAACCACACCCTTTACTACTGCTACAGTGCAAAAGTGATCGTTAATTTTTTTATATAAAAATAATAATTATTATAAATAATTTTATTATTTATTTAAATTAATATTATAACTATGTAGGTAAATTGTATAAAATAATAATTATATTAACAAAAACAGTTAATATCAAGTTAGACCGCTTTTGCACTGACGATCTAACGTGTCCAGTATTTAATCTTAGTATTAAAAAAGTGTTAATATCGCAAATAGACCATACTTGTGTGTGAGTGAAAATTAATTACAGTAAAAAATATTATTAGAAAAAAAACAAGAGTTTAAGAAAACTGGGACTCCTTTATCAGAAGAGGTATCCACAAACACTATCTTTTGCAATGAACAGGGAAAATAACAAAACAGTAAAACTTAACATGTTTTGTTTTTCACAGTTGTATAATTTGTAGCTATAATCCACATACCTCTATATGTGATAAGTCTCTACTTATCGCCTCTAATAAATATAATACTAAATAAGGAATTATCATCGGAAAATATCAAGAATTCCAAAGCAATTGTTATTTTAAATAATTACATAATACATGAAGTATGTAATATAATCTAAATATGACAATACTTCATATATTCGAACATAAATATACATTGAAAAGTTAAATCTAAACTTGGAACTAGATACTTCGATCGATTTATCACTAAAAATGATAATACATGTAGGGTTATCGATATATGTATGTATTGTCTATAATAGTAAAAATACTGAGTTTCTTTCGTTTTTGGTTAAATATTAAAATGTTCTATAGAGAGAACAAGAAACTCGGCAGATGTCATTTCTAATCTGTATTCTTATACTGTTCTGCATACACATAATGTTAGTTAACCGATTCTTTTAATAAGTGTAAATCTAAAAAATATTCTGAGTTTAATAAATAAATAAATATGACATACAAAATAAGAATACTTTACTTACGACAGACTAACTTACTACTATAAACTGATAGGTAGCATGAAATATATATAAGTATAAAATGTCTTCGAAATTAATGAACAAATATGACAAGAATTACACTCCTATAATAAATTTAACATAAAATCACATTTTAAAACGTTTAATATATTAATATCTAATTAAATCATATAAACATTAATTGAATATAAATAAAATGTGTCGGTACCACGACAATAGAGTCACAACACTAACTTTCTCTCACACACATTAGCGTCAAAATCACTTCATATTTGAATCCAGAGGCAAGTAAAATCCAAAAAAAAAAAAAAGAAATAGAAATCTCAAAGATGAAAATGGCTTTAGCTCGTCTATCTAGTTAGTCTATTTACGTTGTCAACACTATAAATGACATGTATTCAGCACGTACTGGTCATCATCGCATATCGGGGAACGCATTGAGGTGTTCTCTCTGATAACCCTACAAGAGAAATAATATATGCTATACATGTTAATAGCCTAAAAACGTTTGAACTATAATGTATGTACATTTAAAACACAGCAAAACCTAAGATTTACCTAATATTTATTTTACAACTAAAAGTTGCCTTGCAAGTGATTCTTTTACACAATTTGAAGATTTTTACCTAATTAGTTATGAATTGGTAAATCGTAGGTACTACGGCATGTATGGTACAACTAAACGGCAATAAGGATTTTTAGAAGTTCCGAGCGTTTTATTTTAATAAAAAACATTATTCATGTTAAATATGCCTAACAATCCTTATTGTCTATTAAATAGTTAATTTTAATAGACTGATTTAAAATCTGTTCTTTTACAGATATACTACGAATACAATGATACAAGCGTGTTCGTGGCATGCTAGATTGTGGAATATTCTTAACACGTTAAGCGCCAAATTTTACTTAACTTTTTGTATCGGTGTCGGCGATATTAGAGAAAATTCACGATAAAGCAAAGGATTGCCAATATATATTTTATTTCACAAATACTTCGTTACTAAAGGTGTAGGTAGTAGGTATTTAAAATATAATTTAATTTAGATAAAAAAATACGAAATTATGGACCATCGGGCCGCTTAACGTGGTAACAATTCGTTTAACAATAAATATTCAATAATCGATGCGATTTCGTAGCATAGTAGATACAGGGAGAGTGTAAATACATATTGGAAATGTCGTCTAATTCGTATATGCTTCAGTGGAATGCTACAATCAGCAACCAATATCTATACATTAAATAACATCGCAACTGACCGATATCTATGTGTCTACATGGAAGGAATATGAGAAAAAATGATAAGAGGGCATTTAAAATTCTAAATAGATTCCAAAACATGGATCTATAGAAAGTTTGTCTATGATTATTTTACACTAATCTCAGAAAACGCATGATCGATTTAAATGCAGTTTTCACTATTAAATTTTGTAAATTTTTATATACAGGTGGAAGCGTCTGCGCTCCTTTTACGGGGGCAGCGTATTGGGAAATAAATTTCAAAACCCATACCAAAAAACCACACCACCTTTTATTTGTATTAGGCTTTTAAAAGTAATTATAATTGGGAAAATCTCTTTTGTTTTAAGCGTGCTAATTAAAGTCATTTTCGCTTGGAATTTATCTCTAATCATCTTCACCACGCTCAGATATTATTATACAATATTATATATTTTAGAACTTATAAAACTGAAGTAAATCTGTGAAATGCTCCAAAGTGTATTTTAAGATTCCTATATGTAATGCAGTACAGGGTCGATTACCAGACAGTCGGTCAACTGAATGACCCTCTATCCCTCTCCCTACTCGCGGTCTGTATTGGTACACTTGCTTCGACTTGTAGTACTACTTCATAGAGATGTTGAGAATAGACTAGACAATGTATGAATATTTTCCGTAATTTTCCGTTCCGAAATAAGTAAAATCTGGATTAAAAATTTCAAAAAGTATTTGATTGCTATGAATAATAAATACAATTATATTGAAGTTTTAGAGGAAGATTACTTTGTAATTAATTTATGTAATGGAAAAAAAAACTAGTAAAGAAAATGTTTTTTTCAGCGTCTTTTGTATGTAGGATATGTAGATTAGTTAAATTTCTTGTTATAAGCAATATTATTATTATATTATACACTTTCTTGAAGCAAGGTGGAGGAATGAATGTAGCTCAAAGAACAGCAAAAAGCGATTTTCGAACACTCATATCTCCAATTAGTTCGGACAAAGGCTCTACTGTACAAATAGCCCGAAGTTACTACATATTTGATATAGTGTGGAAAATAGATATGAATAATGAGTATACAAAGAAGCAAGATACAATACAACATGGAGGAATAAATTGAAAACTACATATATTTTTTGTTTTTTTCAGCTTCACGCTGTATCCCGCACAAAGCAGGGTATACAGAGGGAACCTAGTGTTAAGACAGTCCATTCCCCACTTTTTGCCGAATTCTGGAGGCATTGCGTGTTGAGTGGCGGAACTCAACGCAGCGCTTACCTCGACATCAGAGCGAAGAAAAATGGAAATATAAACGTAAATAAATATTTCACTTCCTCGAGTGGGCATCGAACCCACTACCGTCGCGTTACAGTCACAACCTTTTGCCTCTGCGCCACGACGACCTCACAAAAAGTACATATAATTTATTAAATTAAGATATGTTGTATTATAGGAAAACACAGGACAACTAGAACTAGAAGATGCTTAAGATATTGCACAATCAAATGATATATGCAAAAGCACTGATATGAAAGAAGCGAATTTAATTACATTGTCATTTATATCATATACAATATTAATAATATTAATAGTATATAAAATCCCAAATTAAATATCAATCATAGTTATAATGAAATTCATTATCATATCACCATAATTTTTGTTTATTTAATTATTTATCTTTTATAATAATGCCAACCTTTTATAATATACACTAAATCCCATAAAAAAATTACAAAAATCTAACGTCAAAGACATAATTAAATTCGCACCCATCACAACTAAACCAACAAAAAAGACATTAAAAAAAATGACACCAAAACTCACAATTATAAAAAAATGTCATCTCACCTGAAGAACCAAACAACAGTTAGAGAGACGGACACTAACGTCATTAGAATGTTCTCGAGGTCCCAGGTCCTTTCCGGTTGAGGCGGATCCGCTATTACTTCCTGGACGATCTCTGCTGCTGGCTTTTGAATAAAACAGTATATGAATTTAAAAATATTCATTTTTTTCACACTTTATTCCGCATATAGCAGGGGAGCGTGGGTATCGGAGTATCCGTGAACCACGCACCGGCGAGTTTTTGAGACATTAGCTATTGAGTGGCAGAAGTTCTGCCACTGCTCATTATTTTGCTACCAGAACTCGGAAATTAATTCATCATGAATGAACCTGTAAAAGTTCAGGGCGGCCACGACTCGTTAACCGTACTGTGTATATTATATAACATATGAAATTGTTATTTTTTGGGAACAACAAGAACGACATAGCTATGATTGCGCTATGATCATTTGCCGAGAATGAAGCGAGCAGGTTTAGGCGGCGGTCCTACTGTCCACACAGTAAGAAAAGCTTAAGTCAATATGTGGTAAATTTAGACCATTTTGTATTGATATACTTTCACCGCAGACTAGTCCGCACCAACCCTGTTCTACCACCTACAAACCGTGGACGTTTGGAGTCTTAAGGTCCACACAGTACAGATAAGCTAGTTACGTGTGAGCCCAGAAGGAGTGCGGGGGGTTCGGGTGCGGCAGCGGGCGCACGGGCGGCGAGCGCGCGGCGGGCGTGCACGAGGCAGTGCACCACAGCGCGATCATGCAGACCGCACGCGCGCAGCGTCGCCGCCTCGTCGGCCAGCACGTGCCCGCGGAATATGAGCCGCACGTGGCGCTCGGCGCACAGCTCGGCTGCGAAATGTCTCCTGGAAATGTTATTTATATAAAACTTATATCAAAATAATATGGATAAGGTTTGCCACTTAAAATTTAAAAAATAGAAGGTGGTGTAGATTTTTTAAGAAAAATGAAAACACTGTGACCATGGATTACTATGAATTAGTGGCCCTACACAGCTTCATCTCCTTTTTTTTGGTTAATGTTATAGGAAAAATTGCCGTATTTAATAGAAAAATGTTTCGTTACATACGCGCGCATGGCAAATATGGTTTTTGTTTGTATCGTCTTTGTACCGTCATACTGTCAACATACCGTTTAAAATCTTTTAGAAGCTCATCAAGGCTGCCATCAACGTCTTTAGAAGTATCATTAATGTATTTCAGTTTGATAAGTATTTTTTCTCCGCTATCTTCAGGGACGGGGTTAGGGACGGCGGACGCATTGTCTGCATTATCGCTCGACGCTTCACCGGTTGGCTTATCATCTTTCTTGTTGTCAGCAGTACCAGGGTTCGATTCTGGAAAAATATTTAAAGAATATATGTAGCACAATATATAATATTATGATGTTATAACCTATTGATAATTATATTCAGCATTATAATAAAATATTGCTTTTTAGATATTACTGCACTGTTTTAACATTCAATATTACTCAACATATCAACAATTTTTTTATGAAATAAAGAAATTTGATTGCAAGTATTAATATGTTAAGTTCACGTAATGTCATTCTTTTCAACATCAAGCCTATTCCCCTCCTACCTCTGTTGGTTTAGATTGCTTTCAATATTATAATACATTCTACACCGTTATTATGAACGAAAAAACTGTCGCGACATTTATTTAACTAACCCGCATTAGCTTAGTTGTGGGAATCATATAATGTGCCCGAAACACTAATAAATAGTCTTTCTATGAGTTTTATTTGATTTTTGTTTTGGTATTTGTAAAATTTGAAATGAAAATAAGACAAAATACGTATAAGACAAAATAAGTATAAATTAAAAAAAAAACATTAAAATCTTTTACCATTGTTAGGCCTCGGAAAAACACTGCACCCCCTGGACACCTCACCCTCCATCGCATTCACAATGCTATCCATCTCTCGTATCTGCTCGTTGCTGGTTTGACCTTCTTCAGTGGTTGTTTCTTCCGGTATGTCGTTCATCGTGGGCTGGTTGGGTTGATTTACTGAAAATATTCATAATAGTTGTTTTATTATTTAAATTATATTACAAATGTTTTATACAAAAAAATTAATTTCATTTGTTAATCGTGGTCACGTTCTTAGCAATGCAACACCTGTTTTTTTTTTTGTGTAATTTTAATATATTCATTATTGAATATCATTAAATTTCTTTTGTAACTTATATTAACCAAGCATTGCTTAACAATGTATGTATTTACTGACGTAAATACAGTGGCATGTTTTCATTGACACATAACCTATGGTAATTAAAAAGTATTTTAAAACAATTTTGTTGATAACATATTCTAACTAACCTCTGGATGACAGAGAAAAGTGATGATTTATTCGAATAGGTATTAAATATTATCATAAAAAGACAGCACAACAAGTAAATGTAAAAATCAACAAGTTATGTTTACTGACTATGTTGGTTCGTGACGCCATAATTGCGCAATTGGGAAGACTTTGATTTGATAGAAGAATCTATTCTCTGCGTGGCAGCGTATGCGGAGTGAATTAAGTGTTGAGACACTCCGTTCTTCTCTTTCCGAGTTAATAAGAGACTTTCTTAATCACTTTGTGTTATTAAAACGAACGAAATATATTATCAGCATTCACCAAGTGGAATCCGAACCCACAACATAGTTTACACAACTTTACAGTCACATACATCACCGAGCTGTTTATTGGAAAAAAAAATTGTTTAACAAAGTTCGGCGCTGTGTTCCTTCATTTAACATGCAATATCTCTTAAATAGACGAAAATAAGAGAACGGTATGATGTTAAGCTTTACATAAAATGGGCATAAACAAAAGTGACGAGTGTGGTAGCTTCATTTCAAATTATAATTGTCGAAACCTGTGAAATATGCATGTTAAAATTAAACCTTAAAACAGATTTTGTGCAATCTAAGGTTATTTCTAGAAATACAAACGTAGCAACAATTTTGTGGTTTTTTTTTTGTTTCACAACCGACCTTGGTGGCTATTTCTAAGAACATAATTGGTAAGAAGCCGAAATCAGAGGCTGTTTGAATATATAATAATAATTAAGTTTTAGGTAAATAACTGTAATATAAAGTAGTACAGTATCATATTATTTATTAACAAAGAGCGAAATGTTACGTTACGTGAAGTTTTTTATTCAAATAAAAAAGTGTATTCTACAAAATATATTTTTACATGCGTTAAAATATACTTAAATATAATGCAAAAATAGTTTCACCCCTTTTGCAAATGTTTAGACTTTTTCAGGATAAAAGCTGCAAGCAATTAATATGGAACATTATTTTCCGGGATAAAAAAAGTAGCCTTTGCCTATTTCTGTACACAATAAAGAATATCATACTACACTTCATACGGACGGACGTTTGTTGACAACATAGACAAATGATCAAATAAAAAAAAATTGTGCGAGTCTATGTTCGTCAAAACGAAATTTTCTTAGAAACTATAATTTGAAACGATATAATTAACGAAACCTGCACCGATAGCAATTTTACCTTATAAAATAAACAGCTCATTCTAAAGTATCAAAGTTGTACAATGATATTTGAAAGATAGTGAAAAAACAAAGTTATATTTTGTATTCATATTACAAAGTTACTTACTCTCCATTCTTCTATAGAAATGTAAACGATGGTGATCCATCATAGCCATATCCGCGTCTACAATGCTATCCATTTCTTGTAGAGAACCCATATCATTTCTAATAGTCCTTTCAGTGGCAATAATACGCGTATTTATCACTGTTAATTAATATTATTACAAATATTTTAATAATCCGTGAAGTTATATAATTATTTTTCGTTTGTTAATATATATACATTTTATTTAAAATTTTATATTTTCTGTGCCATGGGGCATTTTACGTGTAGCTGACACAAATAGGAGAGAAAATTATAAAAAAATGTTACTTTTAGTAATTTCGAAATTTAGTTCATTCATTGTTGAAGTAAACATGAATAAATATCAACATTAATTCTGAAATGAACTTAAAAGCTTCAAAAGAACAACCAAACATCTATATTTTTTGTAGCCAGATTAAAGAAATTATATTCTTCTCAACTTCAAACATAATGGTCGCAAAAAATTTAACTACATTATTAAATTTAATAGAATTAGCAGGGATACTTAAACTTAACTTAAACTTAACTGAGTACTAAGACTAGTTAATCCCATGCATTTCAAATTTGAAATGATAAATAAAATCTTAGAGGTCTAGGTGGTTGTTATAATAAAGTAATAAGTTAATATAAACATTGAAACTGAGAAACTGAGTTTTTAAATTGTATATTTGACATTTGAATTATTGTATTTATTGATATATGGTTTGAGAGGCCTTTGATATTATTGATACACTTGATATTGATAGATCTTAGGTGCTTTTATCCCAGAGTAAATAAAATCTTTTTTATTATTTACTTTATTACTTGTGTTAGAGAGAAAAGAAGGCTACTTTTATCCTGAAAAGCATAGGGTACCTTTAATTATTAAGAAATCCAAAGGAAGTCAAGCTTATATTTCACGAAATTTTCTATATACAAATAATCAAAGGCAACTGACAGATCTATTCAGGTTACTAGAAAAAAATTAAAGTAAGTATTTTAAAAATTTGTAAAGTATTATTCCAAACAAAGGATAGCCATATCCACTGTTTTCATTATTCAGATTGAGTGATTTTAATAAAATCTGTCAGTTTTCTAATTAAGAAACAAAACAAATCACTTGACCTTATCCTAAATATTAAAAACAATGTCTTCACTATTGATATACAATAACTATTATTATTAATCTGTATAATAATTAAAACAACATTTATTCTATAAAAGTAAGAAACATTTTTAAAACTGTGAGGTAGTTTAAATATCTCAACAAAATTAAATGTAACAAATGAATGGTACAATTTGTCGTTTTTAAATAGCATGTACTTTTGAAGCCCATAAGTTCTGAAATTGTATATTTTTCTTCTTCACATTAAATGCCCCATATAGCAAAAACATTTGACTCTACATACTTCTAATGAAAAAAATTTTTTAAATTCATACTTCAATTTAGTAAGAATAAAATTCCACAATAGTTTTTAGCTTCACACTATATACTGCATAAAGCGGGGTAGTCAGAGGGAACAAAATGTTAAGAATCTCCTTTTCTTGTGTACTGAACATTTTTTGGGACATTGCATATTGATGTGTGGCACAACTTAATGTCATACTATATATATGCTATATATTTAATGTCCTTTTATTAGAGCGAGTAAATGAAATCATTTTTTCCCCTATGTGGAATCAAACTCATTTTGTGTGTAAACACACTATTTCATTTACACTTATGCATAGTAAAGTGCCACAAGGGCCCCGATGAAGAGATTAAGCCAATAAATGTTCAAGTTGTGTAAAAGGTACTAGAATTTATTCATTAAATTTAACATAAAAAATTACATACCAGTACGGCCCGATGTTGTCGGTAAAATTATTCTGGAACTTGTTATAGGATGTCCTGTAAGTGAAAAAAAATATTATTAACATTGTGTAACATCTGTTGTGGTATGTGGTATACATGCCAAAGTTTCAGATGCCAGATCATAGTGTATTTAAATAAATCAGATCTTAAGACAATTAAAACCAATTGACTCACTAGTAAATAAGTTGAAAGTTACAGGATGTTGATTCCTAGATCTCATAACCAGCACAGCCCTATATCTTTCAGGTCTTGCATTAGTTGACCACCAGGCAATTGTTGCAACAATCACTACAAACACCAATGTAAGGAACTGGATCACTTCATCACCAACACCTTCAATGAATGACATTTTACCTAAAAAATTAATATTGCAATAATACACATTGACTTCAACATTCACTCAAAGAAATGTTCAAAATAAAAAAGGGAACATCATAAGGAATAAATGAAGCACTTAAAATAATATTAACATATGGTGGACTAGTATATACGAAAGATATTAATAAAAATACACGGAGGTGTCCATATTTTCTTAAACACATACTACTACATAGATACGAATATTTTGATTAACATCACTGTATGTTTATCCTCAAGGTCATTACATGGCAACGAAATTATGAAAACTACAACAAGTACTCACTTTCCTTTTTTTTGGCTAAGAAAATTAGGAAATAACTTTAAAAAACTATTGGATCGAAGTACAGAGATATGTCGATCGACATTTTGAAATCAGCTAAATCCACCGATTCGTATAAGGAAGGAATCTGATGTAGGTACTTCCGAAACGTAATTTGTATACTCTTTAAATTCAAACATAAAGCGCACGTTTATAATCACAAAAATTAATAAAAATACACCTTTGAATTTTTATATCAATACTGACTACATTAAATGTTTAGAATCGCAGATAATTATCCCTTAAAACAACGATTTATAATACACTGCTACGCTCTATGATGAATTATAAAATGTCACTGCCAACTAATGTCATTTTAATTTATTCGATAATCTAGTATCTGTTTTTAATTAATGTATGTAATAAATTTATTGTAAAATTACTTATATAGTATTTAATGTTATACTATATACTAATTTAAAAGTTATCTTTTTTGTGTAAAATTATTATTATATATATAATAATAATTTTATTATATATTTATATAATTATAGTTTATGAATTTCGCCGTGTGTTCCCGGCTTAGCATAGGATCACCCTGGTAGTGGTGGTGTCGTAAGAGGCGACTAAAGTACGTGTGGGAGATTCACGTCCCCAGCAATGGCAACACGCATGGGCAGAGTAGACCGGATCATTACCACTCCCTGCATTTAAAACCAGCGTTAAGTAGTGGTTTTGTGCCACTGCGTTTTGCATGTGTAGAATGGCCTACCTGCAGCAGTGCTTCCAGTTTGATACGAATTGGTTACCTTCAATTTATTACGTTTTTTATTTTATTTCCCAAATTTACATCAAACTCAATTTATATTTTAAAATACTGCTAAGAAACACTCAATATTTTTACTATTAGTTTTTTTATATATAAATTTTTATGTTAGACCAAAAACACTAATGCTGCATTTTAAAGATTTATTTCGACGCTCTTTTAACGCCCGTTAAAAATTCTCGCCTACTAATAAGTTTGAATAGTATTTTTAGATTTATTTCACATGTTCTCTTTTCAATGCCTAGCATTCAGAATCGAAAATTTTTATTAATTCTTATTAATCCAAATTATTAATCCTTTAACATGTGAACATATTGATACATATGATTTTTTCTATTTCAACGCGGTTTTAACAGCCATTAAATACTATTACATTATTATTACGTTCCCAGTATGTTATTTGTTTCCGTCTTCTAGCCACACAAATCTCTATTGCTAGTAAATTAGCATCGACAATTTCTATGTCTTACTGTAATCTGTCTGACTGTAGTGATAGACAACTGATAAAACTGTTTTGAAAACGCCCATATTAACAAACAAATTGTAAACGTTATAAAAGCGCCAACGCCGGGTGTCAAGTTATCAACGCAACGTTTTTTTAACTCCCGCGTAAGGAGTAGCTTAAAGGCTTACAACCTGTGTAATCGATACGAATATTGTTATTACTTATTACAACATAGAACTTGTTATATATATTATGATTTACACATATCATTTTAATTCGTATTCGAACAAAATTAATTAACGGCCAAGTCAGTAAATAAAAAAAAAATCATTTTTAATTTTTTTTTAAATTTATTTTAATGTAACTAGTAACATTAAAATACATACAATGATCACCCCAAAATTGTTTTATTAGAAATAAAATATTGTTTTTACATTAATAACAAATTATAAGAAAATTGACTATTTATAGTAAACACAAGAATAAAACACTCAAAATCTATTTTTATAGGTTGTTTAAAATAAATATAATAAAATATTTATTAGATTTATTTCTTATAATTTACTTAAAAATACATTTGTAGTGTCTAACATATAACGTAACACTAGCAAAATAGTTATTGACTAATAAATAGTAGCTTAGTATAAACTAAGTAGCTTATGGCTCGTATTATTTAATCAAATTTATTTTTATAATTAAAGTATGTT
>JBAIZZ010000042.1:1094519-1230109 GCA_037355905.1 Heliconius aoede
CTTATGTGTATATTAGGTACTTTCAAATTACACGTTCAATTTAACACACCAGATGAAGTGTATAGATAAATAATACAATTAATATTCTAATAGTATTCTATCAACTAAATATTTAGTATAGTCATACCCTAAAATAAGGAAACAAGAATTCCCATGGGTACTGCCGTAAAGAAATTCTCGAGGCAAATTCACTTCCAATAATATAAAATAAACAAGTACAGAAATAAAATATTCACAAATTAATTAAAATGGGAGAGCACCTGTAACCAGTTATCAGTTCATTGCAAAATAGGAATTCGCGTAGATAGCTCTCGGCCTGAAATGTAACCCGCTTATAACAAACCCATAGAAAAATTTACACCAATCAGTACATGGTTACGAGCCCCAGCCTACGCCGGCACAGCCGGCGTTGAGTTACGAAAGAGTCAGTACTACCGAATCTACATTGCTAGTGCAATCCACAAATTATGTAAGACATCACATTTATAAAATATAAATATTTAAGTTTATAAGTAAGAAGTTAGTTTAAAAAAAAATTATCGAATTGTGATTTTTATTTAATAATATCTAGGTATAAAATTGCAAAATACGTGACGTCACACAACATAGAGTGCGTTTCGTAAGTGACCACTGTGACAAGCGGTCAAAAATCAAGAAATTACTGTAACAAAATTTATGGATTTTTACAGATAGTTATATATGTAATTCAAATCATTACAAATTCGGTATTTAGCTGAATGCACAGTACAAGTCCGGCGCAGGCCGGGGCGCATCGCGGGCGCCCGGGGCGCGCTGTGAGTTCCGCCAGGGCGCACCGCACTACACTCTCGGTGGCGTCGCCGGGGGGAGGCGGGTGCCCGGAGCGCGCCGCGAGTCCCACCAGGGCGCACCGCACTACACTGTTGTGGGCGCCGCCAGGGGAAGGCGAGCGCCCGGGGCGCGCCGCGATTCCCGCCCTGGGAAGGGCGCCCTGCACTACACTCTGAGTAGCGCTGCTAGTCGGAGGCGCCGTCATCAGCGTCCTCCAGGAAGCTGAATTTATTCGATGCTACAAAGTTCTGCAAAATACATACTCACATTAGAATATTTTGGCATTACAACGCGCACTATTCAATGGTTAGACAGACATTGGGGAACAGTGTCTTCATACTACGAGGAGAGGGAGAGAGGGAGGGATATATATATAATCTTTTTCTAAATAAAATATATATACAAGTACCTAAGAATGTTATAAATCAACCATGATACTTAAAGAGGCAGAGTAACAATTATAAGTGATAACATGTATATTTAGATAATATCATATTTTTTTCCTCTAACTGTAATTATGTGAGCAATTAAAGTTAATAGAAACTTAAATTATATTAAATTTGTGGGTATAAAGCGACCATATAAAGTATAGGACGAGATATGGTGTCTAGTTGACCCTCTCTTTGTTATAGCGCAATAAAAAGATAAATAAATATCTATAAAACAATCTAAAAATAATATTAGACTGTTTTATTTTGCGCATCAATACACTCAAACGAAAACTTTAAATTTATTTTTTTAGAAAATGTAATTTTAACATAGCACTGAACCCACTTGGAAACTGTCTAAGTGGCTCGGGCGCCTTATGCATTATTTTTAATTGAATAAAAACAAAAAGACGCCACGTTATATTATTTCATACATATTAAAATACTTCTAGTAAACTATTATATATAAAAAAAACTATTTTTTAAGAACTCGTTTCAACCTTAAAATCGACCAAAAAATTCTCATAAAATCTTTAACCCCAAACAAATAGAGCCAGACGTTACTACATACACAACATAAAGCACACAAGGCCATACAAAACAATACATACCGGTTTTTCCTGTTCCTTCAACTTGGGCAGGGGCTTGTCGTCGGGCTCGTGGCGGTCGCGACTGTGGCGGCCATTTTCTTTATTCTCAGGCGACCCTTCCCGCTCACGAGACTCATTGCGCCTATAGTTATCTTCATCTCTGTTATCTTTATATTCCTTATCTCGGTCGTTGTAATTCCCGTCCCGGTAATCACGGTCGCCTTCCCGATAATCACGTTCCCCATCTCGGTAATCACGGCCCCTCTCCCTCCTCTCGCGGGAGACCTCGCGCGGGGTGTCGCGAGGGGAATTATCGCGCCTGTCTCGGTCGTCCCGGGAGTTATCGCGCCTGTCCCGGTCGTCCCGGGAGTAGTCGCGCCTGTCCCGGTCGTCCCGGGAGTAGTCGCGCCTGTCCCGGTCATCTCGAGAGTAGTCACGCCTCTCCCGGTCGTCCTTGGAGAAGTCGCGTTTATCTTTGTTGTAGCTCCGGGAATCTCTGCCGCGGTCGCGATCGTCTAAAATGGATTATTAAATAATATATAACGATTATCATATTAGATTGTTTACTGAAAATTAATTTATATTTAATTCATGTTAAATTTGTGGGTATAAAGCGACCGTACAAAGCATAGGACGAGATACGGTGTCTAGTTGACCTTCTCATTGTTATAGCGCAATAAATAGATATAAAAATATCTAAACAACAATTTAAAAATTATATTACACTGTTTCGTTTTGCGCACTTAATGTACTAACAAACGAAAACTTTTTAAATTTTTTTTTATTTGAAAGTGTATTAAAAATTTTAAATTTATATTTGAACCAGTACACATACATGGAGCGGGCACTTCATAAGATCGTTAAGTATTATTATTTTTAATTGTGCAATTCACTGCTTATATGGATTAATGTTAGTTTAGGAAAAACAAGTTGCATCCTAAATAAAATAAACTTTATTTAATAAAGTGGAATTAATATTAAATCTGTAAAAAACTTGTTACAGTCTAAACTGAACTACTTTGAATAATTTTCTTAATGTATTATTATTTATAATATTAGTAGATTTAAATAATTATTTACGCCTGGTACAAAATATTTTTTAATAGCTTATATAGATATATGCGTATGGCAAGACTTACCTCGTCTCGGCGCGCCACGACGGTCACCAGAATGATCATTCTGAAAATATACACACTGATTAAGTACACATATTTATTTTACATCACAGTAAAATGCAATTGAAATTATTATTTCTTGAAACATTAAACAATTTTCTAAATATTCAAAATCAACTCACCCGCCGACCCCAACGCTCCTTCTCTTCAGTAGCGCGTCTCGCCTCTTCCTCTTGTTTCCTTAAGCGTTCTTCTATTTCACGTTCCCTATTAATAATAATTAAGTTAATATTTTAGCTTCTTTCCGCGGTGCAGGCAAAAGGAACATAGTGTAAAATACACCGCAAGCAGTAATAGACTACTAATTAAAGCTTCATCCTCCATATAATGAGGTTGGCAGAAAAACCTAGTATCATGGACACTCCATTTATAACTACCTTGAGTGATTATTGAACCCACAATGTTCAAATTAGCCATTTCTTTACCCTTAAAAATAATTATATTTACTATTACAAGTATGACTCACTTAGCAGCTGTATCAACCGGCTTGGCGGCTCCAAATACTTTCTCGGCAGGTACCGGTTTGGGCACAGACTTTTCTGGAACCTTATCATCTAACAAAGCACCGTCCGCGGGTGTAATTGGTGTCTCAGTCTCTCGAGGTACGGTGCGAGGTAACAGGTTCAATTTTGGACGCTCACGAGGTTTGCTGTCTGTCAAAATAAAAATGTATAATTATTATAATGCTCATACTACGTGCATAAAAAATTATGTTATTTTCAACACTTCATTCGGTTTTTGTCTCCTTGCCATAGTAGATATGAAAATAAATTGAAATTTCGAGTGAGAATCGTACACACAACCATTGCGTTCAGTCAGGAGTCACGTCCCTTTTTGAGGAGTACTTATTGCATGATACATTAATAATTTTTTTTTACCTTAACTCTTACTCTCTTCTAGGTGCTCTATGAATTTTACTATTTATTTATAGTGGTGGTTCAGCGGTAATGGTACAAACAAATAGAACATAATAAAAACAATATTTTAATATCCAGGTTTTCCACATAGGAAATTATGAATAATGTGGTATTTTTTACCCAGCAGCAACCGTTTGTGTATGAAAATGCCCAGGGACGAACCCTGGGTTAAGAGATCCACCAAAATAGAACACTATATTTTGTCTAACCTAATCTGTAGTTTTGCAAAATTTATTGGCATTTCGTTCATTCATTCAATGAGAATAATTAATAGAATATTGTTATATAAGTTATTTTTATCTTATTATCAACCCAATAAGTTCAAAACTACCTACCTTCTCTAGGCGGATCTCTGTCACCAAAACCTCTGCTGCCAAATCCTCTGCTTTCTCTTCTAAAAGAAAAAAAAATAGTAATATATTATGACACTGTGTTCACAGTTGTGACATGCACGTTTTACATAAATATCATAATTTATATTGAAATGCTTATTTAACTTAAATATATATTTTTAAAAGTAAATACTGACCCATAACCACCCTCTCTATCAGCCGCGCGGAATCCATCGCGTCCACCGTAACCGCGTTCTCGCCCACTGTATCAATCACAATTAATATCATTTTCTACAGCAAGGAATTAACATATATTAAGCATTAAAGTAGAATAAACAATATTTGAAAGTAAGTAATCAAAATATGACTCTGACAGTTGACTACATATTCATTATAAGCAAATAGCATAAATTTTGACATCTTTTACATTTACGACATTAACAGTAACGATTATATATTAATTGGACAGTACGAAATAAATATAACAGTTGGTAGATAAAAAGCAAGTGTTTGATTTACCTATCTCTGTCTCTTCCATATGAGTCGCGTCCCCCATAAGGCGCGCGAGGGGGTTCTGCACGTTCAGCATCACGCCACCCACCAGGTCTATTATCCGCACTCGCTGATATACACATAAAAATATCTATTAGACATATTCTACTATACTAAACATTTATTAGATTTTCATTTAGTAAGTCGCTCAGAAAAGTAATTGAGCAGGAGCGAGCCGAAGACTAGTCTGAATTGAGTTACGGCAGAGCCGTGTCACAGATCAAACTAAAATGGCCGGCCGCGGGGACTTCCAATGACCTTTAGGGTTACGTCTCGTCTGTAAAGAATCCTCAACTAACTCTAGGGTCAATTTTTCTGGTTTCCCCGCCATCGCTGTGAGCGACGCCCCCGGCTAGAGGGTGTAAAGTGCCACCGGCGACCTTTACTCAGACCTTCCCGAGATGGAATTGACCAACTTATATCAATCTCTAGACATAAAAGGAATCTTTTTTTTTTCTTTGCCTGAAGTTGTCAAAGTGATCTGTGTGTGCATCCCACGTGTGACATTACAGCTCGCTCCAAACAACAACCACTTTAAATTCATCATAGTGCATAATGAGTAAATAATGTTTGTAGCATTCAGCTTATTTGATAGGAAATAACTGAGAATGTTATTTCCTATCAAATAAGCGGCATTGTAGTCATTTGCTATTGTATTAGTTTTTACAAATACTTTTATAATAAAGAGTGGAAAATTTTGATTCTGTTGCTTAGTATTGCGACAGACATAATTGACAGTTATAACTAACAATAATAAATTTTTCATATTCGGATGTACAACATTCAACTTTAGTGATGAAATAAAAAAAAAGTCCTTTATGTAGGTAAGAACTCACAGTCGCGCGGGCGTTCGCGCGGCATGTCGCGTTCGGGGCGGCGCGAGGGCTCGGGCACGGCCCGCGGCCCGGAGCGCCAGTCTCCCATCGTGCGCTCGGGGTCGTACTCCCTGGCCACAACAACCATTTTAAGATACTTACGATTAAATTACTGTAGTCACATAATAAAAAACCAACATAAAAAAATATTGACATAAAAGAGACAAAATCATAACAATAATTGAATACTTTAAAAAAGTAACTCTTAATGTTAAATGTCATCTACTTGAGTAGAATAAGAAATTAGTTAAGAATTTTAAAAAATATATATAGTAATAAATCAATTTGTAATATTTACTATAAAAAAAAAATCTTTTATGATTCAATGATAAATGAATTACCTGTCTCTGTCAGTTCTGCCGCTCCTGCCCATGCGACGGTCATTGTCTTGAGTGGAAACTTCTATTCTTATTCTTCTACCACTTATTATCTAGTAAGAACATATTAAACATTAGCCATGTTTTAATGAATAATATTAAACAAATTTAGTAACATCATTTATAGAACTTTACATATAAATATCAATAATTTAAACATACGAAGAGAAACAAATAAATGTACTATGTATAATAAACTAACCAAGTCAGGCATGTTCATGGCACTGACAAGACTATCTCTGTCTTCAAAGTCTACATCTCCAAAACCTTTCAGCCGGCTTCCATCCTTTGGCAGTCTCAAGTTGTTAATCTGTTAATACAAAAAATATAGCAATTAAATTTTTTAAAGTGTTCAATTGTAATTATTGTAGTTATTATTTGACACAATTTAAGATAAATAGATGAGAAACATGTACTGTATAAACATATCTATACATATAAATGAACTATAAGACTCTCTGTACATCTTTCAGATAAGATATATTTCACTTATAATAATTATTTCACTTTGAGTGGGCATCGAGCCCACATCCGTCGCGTTACAGTCACACCTTATGCCGCTGCGCCACGACGGTCTCAATAATAAAATATAGTTTTATTACCTCATTATATCAATTTAATATTTGTTGTAAACAATATTAATCCAGTCTATGAAAGTGAAATGATAAACTTCTTATATAACCATGACATTATATATGCTAATAATGCACATAAACAAGTTCTCAGTTACATAGATTTTTTGAACTTGTGCCAAATCTGCATTATGTTTCCTAAAGTTTGTATTTTCTCTGATATATTCAATCACATCAATCTCATATTTCCTAATACATATTTTGTATGTTGAGTTGACAGAACCAGAACCGCTGTTTTTTGTCTTGTAACCAAAACGAGAAATTGAGAATAAGACTAACACGGGGGAAATCACACCCACGACATACTCTTAGCTGCTGCACGACAATGGTGTCAATTTAGTCTATTTAGATTATATATATAATATAACCTATGCAAATTATGAACATATTCAACAATGATGTGAACAAAAAGTAAATTAAAGTTACATTAATGTGTATATTTCATGGAAAATGAATAGTAAATAAGTTTTTGTTTATAATATATAGATAACAAGGGGTAATACACATGGTATTTTAATACCATGACCTAGACCATGACATGAAAAATCACCTTGTTTTGGTTACTCCATTTTGTATATGTATTGTAATATATTTTATATTTTGTATAAATATTATAATCTTCATATCTTATAGCAGCTTTTCCCGCATAGCAGGGTTGCTAGAGGGAAGTTAGCGTTATGTAACTACATTTTTAACTCACAACAACATGGGTCATATTAAATACAATTGTTGAAGAAAACCAGTAGAACAGTAAAAAGATGATGTGAGGGACTGGTATTCATACTGAGTATATACTCGTACCTGTTTTACAAATCACCAGGCACTCACCCTTTCATATTCTACAATAAGTAGTTTCAGATGGAGCAAAATATTAACAATATAGAGTAATCGTTAGTATTTAGTATATATTAATAATTAATTTCAGCTTACATGTGTGTGTGTGAGTATCTATGTATGTGCCTGCACATTAATTAGAGATTAAGAATTAATTCCTTGTTTCCTCATAGTTACAGCATTTAAGCCAATTTTTCAGCTAAAATATTTATTAGTGCAGCAAATATCTGACATATGTTAAAATAAATATGTAGCATTAAACAAAACAAATTAACATGTTTTTATTTAGATACAGAATTTAAATTCTCTATTTTCAATCCATTGTACATCATCTAACCTCTTTAGTTGTGGGCTTTCTTCCCACTTGAATCATTTTCATTTTGTTCACCCTGGTAACAAGACAATATGCAGCGTTGAGTCTCAAAAACTAGATTAAAAGTCAAAAAGAGAATTGGAAACTTAACTCTAGTTTGAATGTTGCCACCTGCCTGTGCCTTTTCTACTACATCAAGGAAAAAATAACTTTCTTACCTTAAGTCCAGCAAAAAGCTCCATGATAGCACTCTCCTCAACATCATAAGGCAAATTGGAGATATGTGCAATGAAAGGGGGTCGGAGGGGTATGGATTCATCATCAACTGCAAGCCCTCCTCGAGCCGCACGGGACGCCGACGGTAGTACCACCGGCGCACGGTGACGTGAGGAGTTTGCATAGCTTGCTATGAAATTTTTTTATTGTAAATTATAAATATATAGAAATTGATTTTGAATATTTTGCTTTTGATAAGTGAAATATTGAACATAATATCTGAAAAATACCCTCAGATTATTTTAGGGAGACAGCCAATGAAAGACTAGTCTGAATTGAGTTATGACCTTAGTCATCTCGTAGATTTTACTAAAATTGCTGGTCACAAGAGTTTTCAACAATACCAAGTATACACCTACTCCTTAACCACTCGGTTAGGTATCCCAAGCTAAACTTGGCATTGTAATTTCTGGTCCTCTTGCCTTTCTTATAAAGAAAGCATCCGGCTAGAATGTATAAACAACAATAAGACCTTTACTCAGACCTTCCCGAGGCGATAGGAGTGACGAGCACCCAGCATGTGCGCCCCACGTACGAGATTAACATTGACTGTCCGTTACCCTTTAAATTTCATCATGGGGTTGCTTGAAATTAAAGTATTATACAAAACATAGATTTACTTCAAATATTTTACAATAATTAGGTTGTTACTTACGTTCTTCATCTACAGAATCGGCCCAATTGTTTGCTGTAGCGATAGTAGTTGTCTCGGCAATAAAGTTTGTGGGGTCGGTTTTGATCCATTTTATTTTTTTTGATTTCTTGCCTGCAAAATGTTACGTCAACGTAATTAAATGTTATTTCAATTTTAGATGTGAGTGTTCCTGATAATACAAATAAAAGGTAAATTAAGATGACGCATAGCAAGTGAACGACCTGCTCCGATTTTGGAAAGTAGCTATCCGCAGATATGTTCATCAGATATTTTTTGTATAACTATGGGTATTTACAATGTTTTAAGCATTGTTGCGACAAATACCAAGGGAAACACATTTTTACATGGAGAAAAAGTTCACGAAAATTAAAGTTAAGAAATGTGGCCACGCGGTAAATCCAAACGTCCGTAAAGGTGAATTGATGACACGTTAGCATTACCTAATTCAATTTCATAGTTATAAAAATATGTTTATCGGATAGAGAAATAATTAACAATTTATTATATGCAAGATAAAATTAAACAAAACATTGGGAAATATTAGAAATTGAGAGTTTTTCATATGACAAAATTAATAGAACTAACCTGTAGCGGCCATATTACTAGGCTGGGGCCAGTGTTGCCACTAACTGAACAGATTAAAACTCTTTCTTCCAAGTATGCTCTCTGCAAAAGAAAATTGTTGCCATTACTTACTAAAAGCTATAGCTAAATATTATAAAGTTTAAACTTACCAACAATAGTTGAATTTATTCTTAGATAAAAGTTCATAATATGTTTAACTTAACAAATGACTTATTTTCGTCATGAAATGTTTTATAACCATATAACCATAAGCATATCGTGTGGGTGCATTTTTTAAGTAAAAGTAGTAAAATGCGTTAAGAAACATCTCGTCGAAAAATTGCTTGGGCTATTCTTGATCAATAATTTATTTGTATTACTATTATATCATTCCATAAATTCGAAAAGATAAATAATTATAATATATAGTATACAAAACAAAAATGTCATAGATGATAGAATAGAGAAAATATCACTGTCGATGGTCTCACTTGGAGAAATATTATTATTGAATTTTTTACATTTTGGTGATGTGTATATAATATTTTTCGTTTAACGCTGTTTATTATTCTACATATATTTAAAATTTAATGTTTGTAAATGGTATACGTATATACTTATATACGATGATATACTTATATCATATATTTTAAGCCACTGCGCCAAATATGCCGCAAAACATAGTTTCGCATGCGAATTACGTTTTGCCGTTTGCGCCATCGATGGTCCGAATTTCAAATTTTTTTTTTCTAATTATTATTAAAAAATGAAGCAGATACACACTCAGTGACCATAAATAAACGCGACTGGTTGTGGGTTAGATCCCCATTCTCCTCGAGTTTAATATTTAATAAATTGATATTGCCATTTTTTCGCTCTAGTGTCGAGGTAAGCGCGGCGTTGAGTTCCGCCATTCAACACGCAACGCCTGCAAGATTACAGGCTGTATCTCACTAATAGCAGGCAGAGGGAACCTAGTGTTAAGACACTCCGTTCCCACTTTCCGACGATTTTTGAGGCTTTGCGTGTTGAGTGTCGGAACTTAAGGCCAGGTTTTTGCCTTGGTGAGCGAAGAAATGATATATTAATAAATAATAATTTACTCGAGTGGTAATCGAACCTACAACGTGTCGGGTACGCAGTGCCTCCGCGCCATTACTGGTCTCAAAAATATAATATGATTTATATGCACTTATTAGTCGTATGTACCTTGTTTTTTTCTATTTATTATTTTTTTTTATTAGTTTCCTGATATTAAAAGCTTATATCAATAGAGCAAATAGTAATGGAACTCACGCTTTATACGGATAGACCAATATTAAAGTTTCATTATTAATATTTCTAGTGGTAAGCACGTTGTTGTCAGAACCAAGATATTAGGCGCCGAAGGTTATTTTTTGGCGTGGCGGGCGGCGGACCTAACGCTAAGCTTTGTTTGTGTGTTTGTGTTTGAATTGTTTTAATTATCTTCATATTACATTATATTGACCTACAAATACATTGATTACAGTTGTCAAATGTAGCAAGCATAATTTAACAGTGAAATAAGTTAAAATAATTAATGAAATTTGCGTACATAGCTACTGAGACCAATTTACGTAATGTGATATTATTTTTATATAAATATTATATTACATACAAACGCCTCAATATAGAGGCTTGAATTAATTTAACTTAGACACAAAGCGAATAATAGCTATTTTAAAGCCTATACTCGCTAGTTTATATCAAGATATTAATTTATACGATCGACAAAAGCGTAACATGATCCCGCGCAGGCTTAGCACAGGCTGCTCGATCTCTTTCACGTAATAAAGTGAACATAAATAGACGGAGGGTTTCATAAAACTAGTTCCGTATTCTGGAGTAACCTGGGCCTGGGTCCTTGTGGCTTGTGACCGGTGAGTGGGCCAGCCGGAGCCAGACGCGGCTGACTCGATCTCCGATATCGCAATAGATGGCATTCACGTCGTACGCCGTTCCAGAACGGACGTCTATACGCTCGCTCTGTTCAACTTTATCGGGCTGTTTTTTTTTAATTCGTAACGTTCTCGTTTCATCTTATTGTTAGCACTAAAAATAAATCCTCTAAAGACTTTCGAATAGTGATTTTTAGTTTACTTGGTGCAGTGATAGCGGTGATGTGAATAGTGTTGTGTTTACGTTGTGATAGTGATGTGCGTGATAGTGTAGGCTGTATATCATGGGGTACGCGACTAATAGCGCGGGGCGGGCGGCGCACGAGGCGCTGCTGGCGAGACAGGATGCTGAGCTTCGGCTCATGGAGACGATGAAAAGGAGCTTGCAAGCTAAAATGAAAAGCGACAGGGAGTACGCTCTAGCCCTGTCCGCCGCCGCCGCGCAAGGACAAAAGATGGACAAATGTGAGGAACTGAATGGTACGGTGTGAGGAAAACAACTTTCCAAATGCTATTAATTGTTTTGTTTATATAAAAGCTCACCTTTGTTGTTATATAAAAAAAGTATTTTATAAATTAATATTATATCAAACCAATATCTTGGTTTCTGGAGGCCGTCGTGGTGCAGAGGCACAAGTATGTGACAGTAACGCGACGGTTGTGAGTTCGATCCCCTCTCGAGGACGTGAAATATTTATTTACTTCCATTTCTTCGCTCTGGTGTCGAGGCAAAGCGCGGCGGTGAGTTCTGTCACTCATCACGCAATGCCTCCTAAATTCGGCAGAAAGTGCGGAACCGAGTGTCTTAAAACTAGGTTCCCTCTGCCTACCCTGCTGTGTGCAGGATACAGTGGGAAGCTGTTTTTTTTTTTGGATCTTGGTTTCTATATTTTTCTACCCGCATAAATTATACGACATACGACGTTTACATTTAATAAGTTAGGCTACAGAAAGAGGATTCATAAGTAACTATTAGTAATTAGTGTATATTTTAATAAGAATAGAAACTGTCAGTGATGTAAGACATTAATAATAATAATTAATTGATGAGATAATGACGCACCCGTCTCCTCTTAAAACTTGTTCTGTTAATATTGGACACCATTTTGGTCAAACGATCATTTGAATAATCGACGTTGTGTGTCTATTACACACAACGTCGATTATTCAAACGAAGTGCTCAAATACATTTTAATTAATAATTTTACTAAGCATTTTAAAGATTATATTAATAATTAACTATTGATAATATTTCTGTGTGTTACTGTAAACGCGACAGGTTGTGAGTTCGATTCCCACTTGAGGAAATAAAATTTTTATGTTTTAACATTAGGTTCGCTCTGCCTACCT
The DNA here is from genome assembly GCA_037355905.1 of Heliconius aoede. NCBI lineage: Eukaryota > Metazoa > Arthropoda > Insecta > Lepidoptera > Nymphalidae > Heliconius > Heliconius aoede. The sequence continues at coordinate 1,107,119 of JBAIZZ010000042.1, forward strand.
ACCTGTCTGCTTTATAGCGTAAAGATGATAAAAATAATTATTATGTATATTAATCATACAGTCGCATAATTTAAAAGTAACAATTAGCATATATTTCAGGTTCTGTCATAGCTTTAGCATGGCGGACCATGACAGAGGAATGGGAGAGCACCAGTCGCTTGGTCAAGGCGAATGCTGAGGCTTTGGAATCAAGAGCCCTAGACCGCCTGAACACACTCATGACGGAGAGGCGGAAAGCCCGCAAGGTCTACCAGGAGGATCACAGCAAAATATCCTCTCAGTTTACACAAGTAAGTGACCTTATAAAATATTATATTACAAAAATGCAAGCATCCATATGCACGCATATCTATATATTCTGTAAATGCAATGTAAATAATATTCTTTTTTGTCATATTTATCATGTAATTAAATAGTAATAAATCAAACGCACGTCTCGTACACAAAGAGAAATTTAATAAGTGTTTACATTTTTATAAATATCTTATCGTAAGTAAATACATTTTTTTTTTGCTAAGTATTTTTATATTGAATTATTTGAATAACTCATATAAGGTATATTTCTCATAGACTGCTGGGTTTTATTTATACAGAAATAATATATATATACAATTAAATTATTGATTCATGTAAATACATACACTGATTCATAAAAATTACTCGAATTTCATATCGTAGGTACATAACATTTCCTCGTATACGTGTTTATTATTTAATTTAATTATTTATTTTTTTATTTAATTTATTAATATTATGATATAATTGTGGCGTAAGATTCTGCAATACTATATAAATGTCTATTTGAATGGAAAATAGGGCCATGAGTGATATGTGGCATCATAACAATAGGTTGCTCTGCTTCAAAAAGAAAATAAGTACCTTGTAATATATAACAATTTTTTAGTATTTTATAACGAATTTTGTGAATTACGCATTGCGGTGTTAAAATTTGAAATTTTTTTTGCATAAATCACAGCAAACGCAGTTAAAAATTAAGTGAACCAAAGGCAACACAAATCATTGTTGTAGTGTTTTTCACTATAACAGCGTTGGTAACTACGATATCAGCGTGGCCGATCACGTTCTTGTCGGCAAATGTGTTGATTCATTCACATTTCAAACATTTTATCATTTATTTTTCATTTATTTCTATATTTCTTTGATATATATTATATATTTCTAATAAACTAATTTTAATATGTACATGAGCATATAATAATCACTTATATTTCCTTTGCAAGCAAGTAAAGAGCTACAAAACTTAAATTGCAATTTAAATATTTTTGAACACCATCTATATTCGCATACATTTACAAATGGATACATCCCTCATAAAACCCTGTTGCTATAAGTAAAAGAGAGATTTTTGTCTTTTATCACCATTTATAGTAATCATCAGATTGTATTACGATTTAACAGATTCTAAAGCTGAATGTATTCCGTTACTGACCGGTTGAGCACGTTTCCTTGTTCAACCGTCCGTTGGCTATCGTTGATCTACTCTTATTACTTCGGTCCACATAATTAGGTCTTGGAGAACGGTGCAAGAAAGAACTGTGTCAGGGTCAGATCACAACTGTTAGCTTTTCCAGCGGTAGATGTTGGCCGGATTTGTCGGACACTGTACTGTACTCTACTGTACTTAAGGTATTGCTGACATTGTAAATGATACAATATGGTAGAATAATATTCTAAATATATAAAAAAAAATGTGTTTTGTATTGTTTTATTATATAAAGTCTTTAGGAAATATTGTTTTTTTTTTTCTATTATATATATATCCATTATTTTTCTCCGCAAATATTTTCATTATTGTAATAATTTTTTCGTTTCGATCGTTTAATATGTCGATCTTTTATATTTATTATATATCTGAGTATATAATAAATACATATATAACACTACCTATGTAAAACTAAAACATTTTTTATAATATATTATAATACAGACGATGATAACAAAGTTGAAATACAACGCGTGTGGCATTCTTTAGACCTAATTGTAACACATTAATCTACATTAATACAAAAATCACATTAATCTACCTTTTGTCTTGTGCTGTAAGGTTTTTTTTGACTTTTTGAGCAACAGGCTGCAATCGTTTGGGCGTTTTGCCCATTTTTTAGTCGAATAGAATATGCGATATTGACGCTGGCCCGGCGACTAGCGTATGTGTTACAAATGAAAACTGGAGTATGAAATTGAAACTTGCCCTAATATTTATTTTGGAACATTTGTGCTTTTAGTAGTATTTCAAAATGTATATAAAAAAATACATGTTAGTAATATGTCAAATATTATGTAAATAATGTAAAATGCTTAATGTTGTTGACGAATCGTTTGAAAACTGAGAGATTTTCTAGCTATATGTTTATGTACATAGCAATAATATCAATAAAAAAGATGCATATTCTCACGTAAAATATATATTTTTTGCTTCACTCTGTACCCAATTTAAAGCAGGGTAGACAGATAAAGCCTAGTGTTAAGACACTCCGTTCCTATGTGTACTATTCACCGTTTCATTATTATGAAAAATATTAATTAAAATAAAAATGTTATGAAATTAACATGTTGTAGGTACAGATTCATATTTCTACATATTGGATTTGTCAAGAATCATATTATAATGGAATTTTAGTATATTCTGCATGAGTAATTCTACAAACTGTTTGTGACATGACATCTATGTATAATACTTTCAATATGCGTTATTAATATAGCTATTGAATGAGTCTTCGTTACGATATATTACCTTGGCATTTGCTGGTGCCGAGTCTACGAGTAACAATGGCATGTCGATATAGGCCAAACGTCTTTAGATTGTTCGCGGCTTTACTATTTAACTCTTTTTTTTTTTTGTTTTTTATTTGTCTTGGGTACCTAGTGCAATGTAATTAATTGTTTTTTTATGGTCTGTCTTTTAATCATTACAAAAAATTACAGTTTAACTAATTAATTTTGGGTTTTAGCAATAGCTGCACATGATATCCACCAATTTGTGATATTGCAAATATACATTTACACCTCTCACTCTAACTATCAATGAAACAATAAGTTAGAAAAGGATAAAATACATAATTTTGTTATTTGTAAGTGGGTCGCGTAAAATGAATCTTTGTATCGGGATTGGCTGCGCGGCACCTGTCACCGTTCATTGGCCCTGCGCCCGCGTCGACGGCGCGTGCAATGCTGATTTCTTTTCAAAATCTTTTTGCTTTTACTATTATTTCCAACAACTATATTGGTCATTGCATTTTTTATTTTGATCTTTATATAAGAATGAATAGTTTACTTGGCTTCAGTCGTGGCAGAGGAGCACAAAGCGTGCTTTTCGAAGCGACTGGTTGTGGCTTCAATCCTCACTCGTGGAAATGAGGTTCGTGAATGAGGAGCATGAAGTTCATTTATTTGATTTTAAGTGAACTTTTAATTCTATACAGGTAAAGCATCTTGACTATGCTTTTATGTTTTGGATGTTTGTATTTGACGATGAGGAATAAATGATTTCGTGTGTATAATATCAAACAGGTAAAAGAGAAGAATGCAATTTCAGTGTGTCGACGATAGCATCTAAAAGGCTCTAAAATTCTTATTTGACCGGATCTGACCAATTTTCTTCTGTTTATCGAATTCAAAATAGAGGATTCTACCCGTGTCTTGAGTTACTAAGTAAATAAATGTAGGAACTAGGCCAAAAGAATGTTAGACGCGTGTTATATTTGAACGATATTGGTTCTTAATAATACTGACCTACTTTATCTTGGTGAATAGAGATGTAAACGAGATAATTTCTTGTTTTTTTTTTTTTGTTTTATTATAAAGGGGGTTTTATAATTTTCTATGTGATTAAATGACTATTTTTCATGAACTCAATAGGTACATTAAACTCGTTTTTTTATTTATTTTCTAATTATTAAATATATGAAAGCTGTGGCGCAACAGCACAAGTTTGCTGTAACCGCAACAGGTTGTGAATTCCATTTCCTCAATCTGGTAACGAGACAAAGCGCGGTGTTGAGTTCCGCCAGTCAACACACAATACTCACCTCCAGAAATTCGGCAGAAAATAGATTAATAGGAATGAAGTGTCTAAACAGTTAGAGGTAACCTGGGAACCTAGCCTAGGTTCCCTCTGCCTAAACTGCTATGTGCAGGATACAGCGTGAAGCTAAAAAAATCATTTAAAAAAACAATGTAGTTCTGACGTGACTATGGACATTCGGCGCAGCGTCGTATTTCAAGCAATAAAAGATAAGCTACCGTGACGAATGTATAACACAACGCTTTAAACGTTTAATTTAATTAAATCAAAATATCGTAGCTAAAGACCATGGGAATCGATATATTTTTTTCCTAATGTTGATCTCTTTAATTTTTTATATTTAACATATTAAACATTAGCGACCGTTCGCGGCTTCGTCCGCTGATATTAAATAATTATTAATTTCCTCATTTGAAAATGTAATGCTACTTCGCATATTTTGAAATTCAAACGTTTAGTTTACGCCTAAAATAAAAGTGTTTTCTATAGAAAAGAAAAAAAAACAGACACCATAACAATGTGGGACTAGAAGTTACCAAACGCCATAATAGCGATGAGGTAACAGTTTTGTCATTGTCAATTCTAAATAGTTTAGCCGCATACGGTACTTTGTCAAAAATATTTGAGTAAGTGCCAATAAATACAAATTTAGCCATATTATAATGTTGTCGAATGGTGGTAAAGAGATCAACTAAATAAATACTTGAAAACTAATTTATAAGGAAGCGGCCGTCGTGCGCAGGGGTACAAGGGTGTGTCTGTAAACGCGACGGTAGTGGGTTTGATCCCCACTCCAGGAATGAATTATCATTTATGAATAATTTCATTTTTCCCTCTGGCGTCAAAGCAAAAGCTCAGCGTTGAGCCACTCAATATACAATGCCTCGTAAAAATCAGCGGTAAGTGGGGAACGGAGTTCCCTCTGCCTATCCTACTTAATGCGGGATACAGCGTGAAACCATATAGAAACTATTTTAGTATTACATATAACGTAAACAGATAGTCAATTGAGAGCACATAATATACATACTATTGTTATGCAAGAAATGGGCTCATTAGTTTGCCGTAGAAAGTGAAACCCGCTAACAGTGAAAGTATCCGAAACAGTTATCTAAATTTGATAATACAACAGGTTGCATTATATGATGAATCCATCACCAGACCAGTTTGTGCAGGCGGATTCGAAGTCGTGACTGTTTGTCAAACACCATGGCTTTAAATTCATTGCTGTAAAATATTCTATGTTTTACCTGGCTTAAGACTGCATTTATGCTGCATTTTATGCACTTGTTGAACTGTTTTTCTTCAGGATTTCATACACTGACAAATTTATCGTATGGAATACCATGGAAATATTCAGGACAAAAAATAACTTTCTTCGGTTATTTTCTATTATTTCAACATATTGATTTTGGAAAGCAGAATATTTTTTTAAATAATAGGTCAAAAATATTATTAGGTACTAAATACTAAAAGATTCACGATTATTCTAAATAACTTAATATATAAAGTAAGCAATAAACTAGATTTAAACACATAACCTTAACACTGACATTTAAAAAAGAGTTCTTAAGAAAAATATTCAGTAAAACTCCAAGAAAAACCGGTAAAATAACTAAGTTTGTTATAATTACTTCACCTCTAATCTAAGAATAGTATATTATGACGTAAAACGTATATATTTACCGTAGCCGGTTGACCCTTGCAATTTTCGCATGCGCTCCCACGATACTGTTGTGACGTTTTCATTGTATTCCTATATAGTTCGCGTTTCACAATAGGTCAATTACGTGCCGTTCCTTTTTTTAGAACTAAATCGTATGCCAATCTTATCATTGGACTTGAACAATCCTTCTTGATACATTTTGGGTTAAATCTTTTTTTGTATAGGATAAAAAATTGTAAAAAATTAAAAAATAATAATTAGAGAGTGATTAAAAAACAAAAAAATATCTCTAATTGTGGCGGAATGTAGTTACCGGTAAGTGGGTCAACACTAGAGCAATCTTGAGATGTCGTTTTCATTCGTAAATTATATATCTATAAATGAAAATTTCAAAAATAGAGTTAACCTGTAAAAAATAGATAGAATTATAAACCAATTTGAAATACTTAATGCATTCTTATTTCTGAAAAAGATAAGGCAATTATATAATACCTATTTAATACATATTACGCACAATATTAAATTGAAATTAAATATATAATATTTTGGTGCCATATTTAAAAACCATCCATAACTCAAAGCGTCTCGTACAGTTATTATATTGTTCGTCCTCATAGCAGTTAAATTGCATATTTGTAATATCTGTAGAATGTTATCGTTACATATTTACAACATGAGTAATTTTTGCATAGTTTTATATCATAAAGTTATAGTGGCCTTCATTTGTAAATATTATAATTAGACTAGGAAACGAGTGACGTTGGGATATAAGCGACGGGTTGTGGGTTTGATTCTCAATCGAGGAAATAAAATTTTCAATATTTTCATTTTTTCGCCACTCAACCTCCAAAACGAAACGTCTTAACATTGGTCTCCCTGTGCCGACACTACCACATGCGGGATACAGTGTGAAACTGAAAAAAAATTCACACTATTTACAAAAGTTTCGTCAAAGCTGTTATTTTTGTTTGATCTATTTTGTTTTATTAACAATCTTAGACACTTTCATGTCGCGTGAAATTACTTTGGCTACGTGTTCTAAAGTAGTTTTTATACCATTTTATGTATTTACTATTTTTTGAAATGGATAAAACACCTGTTACATTTCTTTGATTCGGTTTCGTAAATTAAGAAAGTTAGTTTGTGGAACTTAACGACTAACGTTATAAAATACATTCGTTACCAAAAGAAAATTTTATTTAAATACCAAGCTTTTTTATTCATCTATCGACATAAAGAAAAAGTGTGAAGGCAAGAGAAAATACTTTACTTTCAATGTCGATAAGTAAGATAACTTATGCCCAGGTAACTCTTGTTACGTGGCCTTTTGTTCTTAAGGTTTTTTAAACATAAGTATTAAGTATATTTTGTATGTATTTTTACAAATTGCATATAAAACCAGTAGTGGCGCAGGGGCAAAAGCGTGTGACTGTAAACGTGACAGGTTGTAGGTTCGATTCTCACTGGAGAAAATAAATTATTTTATTTTTACATTTCTTCGCCCCCTCAACACGTCATGATTTTAGAATTTGGCGGAAAAGTAGGTAGCGGAAGGGGCTGAACCAGAACAGGGTGTCTTAATAATAGGTTCCCTTTGCTATGTGGGGGGTAATACAGCATGATCCTAAAAATGAAAACTATTTTTTTATAAAAAAATATTTTAAAATTTCTTGTCTACAAATTAGTATTTATCCCCATTTACACTCCAGAAAAATAACGTAAAGGTTAAAAAGAATTATTTTATTTTTAACAATTCGTTTGAATTACATACAATAAAATTTAATACATTCCGAGGTGAATGAACTTAGGTGTTTTTTTTTTAGCAAATATTAATTAATTTCGCTCTGCAATTTAATTATCGACATAATTTTTATTAGATATACTGATGTAATAAATTGTTAGTTTTTTGTATGCTTACATATTTTTTACAATATTGAGGAAAATATAATAAATATTTTTATATTTTATTTGAAACAGAATTGTCATGTGATAGCAAAAGCATATATTTTTTGCTTAATAGGTATTTTTTAAAAGGCAAGAGGGAACCTAGTCTCAAGAAATCTGTTCCCCATTTTCCACCGAATTCTAGAGGAACTACGTGTTGAGTAGCCGAACTCAAAGCTTTCGCTTGCGCTTTGCCTCGAAATCAGAACGAAAAAAAATCGAAATATTAAATATTTTATTTCCTCGAGTGGGAATCGAACCCACAACCACAAAGTGTTGACTGTTTTCTGCGACACATTTACAGTCACACTGTGCTGATGCGCCACGACTGCCCTCTATTCGATATTGATTATATGTCTATATATTTTATACATTTTTATTTTCCATTGTAAGTGAGATATTACTTTTAGTTAATAAAGCTGACACGAAACCTACTTGTCTTTCACAATATGATTTATGTAATTCTACTAAAGTACAGTTCGATCGTGTTTAAACCTTAATTTATGGCGGCGGTGGCTTGAGTTGAGTTGACAAAACTATATATTTACACAGTCAGCTGCTCGTTCTGTTCCATTGTTTCGAAATAGAAAGTTTAATAATAAAAGGTTTAGTCGGCCAAAACATGTACTAAATGTATGTTAATAATTATTGTAAATTAAAGACAACTTGGTTTCCCTTGCTTACCTTACTATGCATCAGTTGTGTCGTCCGTGGTTAAAGAGTAATTACCGTTACTGAATACACAAGTTTCTGCAAACAACTCGAAGTATATAGCGTTTCGCATTAGGTAATGCCGGGCCCCGGTGCCCTTCATCTCCACCTTAAAGGCTGGCAACGCATCTGTAGCTCCTCCAGTGTTGCATGGGGTCGTGGGCGGCGGTGATCACTTACCATCAGGTGACCCATACGCTCGTTTGCCTTGTCCTCTCCCATAAAAAAAAAAAAAAATGTTAGTGTACATGTTGCTTTTTTTTGGACAAAATTTTGTAACCAAAACTTTAGGGGTGGGCGCCAGATTATTCTGGGGTGGGCACGGCACATGGACCCACAACCCCTTCCTATTCCTATACTAATACCGAATTTAAATCCATCCCCATAGTGTTATTGGGAAACCGAGTGGACAGTCAGTCAGTGCAACGAACTATTTAGAGCAGTGCGACATCTAATTCGAAGAAGCTGGGCGGAGAGCCAACGCGAACTGTTGAGCTAATTAACTATATTTTATTAATATCGCGGCCATACGATTGTTTAATAAGCGCGTCCAATATACCGTAGCATATACATGTTTTTAATTTGTATATAATATATATGTATATCAGGCATAAGTTACACGGTATACAAATAATATATTAATAGTAGTTAAAAATTTGTAAAGATATCAGGAAAATCTATAAGAAGGATAGTGCTATATTAATAAAATCTTTTCTCTTCTATAGAATCGTAAGCTCTAAGGTGTCTATCGGAGTGTTTTAACACTAGGTTCCCATGTTCCCTGTCTTCATCCATCCCTTTATACAGTGTATAAACACACCACGTTACGTTGATTTGTCCATCATATTCAAGGATCGACACAGATAAAATAATGACGCTGCTAAATATCCATCTTTGTCTAAATTCTAAGAGTCAGAGAGCATTGAATTATTGAGCAACTAACACACATATCATAAAATTCAAATCTGAACTAACTTTTACATCACAAACGATTGTTATCGCGCGGTTGAGAAGCAATTAAACATAAGGTTTGTTCCAATAACAAACTTGTGAATATTTCTTATTTGTTACGTATCATCATATAATAGTAGTACGGTCAAAGACGGAGTCTGACAGTGAGAATGGAAATCTGTGTAATGTAACCTACATTGGTAAAGCCTCGTCTTAAAGTAAACAAACAAAAGGTTTTTTTTTTTTAATATTTTTAGCTTCACGCAGTGTACACATGGCAGGGTTGGCAGAGGGAACATATTGTATGAAAATATTAAATATTTAATTTTCTCTAGTGGAAATGGAACCTGTCGCGATCATAAATAATTATAGAAATTCTAAAATAGTATGACTATCTTATCTATACTATATTCGATTAGAAGTCTAGTGCATAACTATTATGCAATAGACAGTGTTCAAAACTTGCGGGACTGGAATCCGTTATTCAGGGCATAGGTGATGTCAAAATTAAAAGATCATAAAGAAAATCCAGCTATGTGAAAGAACATAATATTCAATTTATTGTAATAGTAAGAATAGGTGACCAAATTATATCTCTAACTATCTGCCAGACCCAAGTCTTGAGCTGGTCAATTGAAGAGTCAAATGGTGGGTCAATTGGCAATTTCCTTTCTGATTGTTAAGTTGATCTTCTGTCTAACCTAGCGATGACACGGCGATAGTTACGTAAACTATGTGATTTTACACAAAAAGATTAATTAATTTTACTGTAAAATGTACCTACTTATACGCTGTATCCCGTGTACACAAGGATAGGCAGAGGGAAATAGTGTTAAGACACTCCTTATACCCCAGTACTATTTAAACTATGCAAAGTCTATTCTTATTGTTTTACCACAAGTGGTGTTTTCATACGCGACACAATGACACATTCTCGATACTAAAAAGTTAATGCGAAACTGCTGTAGAGTGATGTTTGGCACTCGTTCATTTGTTTGTTATGCAAAAAGCACTTGGTATGTAAGTAAGGTGAAGGCTCTCCATTGTTTTCTCACCGCAAATCGTTAGCCTTGACAGAGAAGCAGCCATCTTTCCAATGTAATTGATTTATATCTGACATGGCATTTGAATAAATCACAGAATGTTCCTCATGATTGTGGCCGGCCGCGGCGCAGGGTACTAGTGTGCTGCGACTATTAACGTGACTGATTGTGGATTCGATGCCCACTCGAAGAAATTCAATATTTATTTGAAATGTATATTTTTCATTTGTTTGCTCTGGTATCTAGGCAAAAGCAATGCCTCCAGTATTCGGCGGAAAGTGGGGGAACGGAGTACTTAGTAGTAGGTTGTTATTATCAAATTTTAATTGTTACATATTCATACAAATATATTGCGTAGTCCTTCTAAGAATTTCCCATAAATAATTTACGTTAATATTTAATGGCTGCATAAAATATAATATTTCACACGACTCAGTAATAACCTTCAATGTAAAACCGACCCGAATAATACGTCAGGTAAATAATTCTAGCTAGCAGCAAAAAAAAAATGACAGCCCGAATCCATCCTAATATATTAATGAAAAGACGAAAAAAAAAAAACAAATATAGTTCGTGTTTTAAAAGGCGGCGCGCTCAAGCGACTGTGCTTGCGCTTATTTTGTTGGGGGCTTTGGAAAAGGAAATAAAATCTCCATGTTCTTTTCTCCTATTTGCCTCTGACCTCGGCCGTTATTGACAATGGCTGCCAGAATGAAATATGGTGGGACGCTAACGAAAAAGAGATTAGAACTATATTATTCTACTTCCATTGTTGTTAGAAGCGGCGTCGTTGGCTGCTTGGAAACCGTCACATCTTTATTTTTTCAAGTCACCTGTGCCCGTGACGATGGTTCAATGTTTTCATTATAACGATCTATCGTCTATTCTATCTGATATGAATATAATGTTTAATTTCGAACGTGTCATTTTATTTGGCGATCGGTAACTGTCGTTCTTCGTAGTGGTGAGAGTCGAGGTATTGACATTATATGTGTATAAAGTAAATAAAATATGTATTAATTAACTAATCACGGATCTATTACTGTATTACTTAATTGGTTTTATATTATTATATAAGATTTTAAAGTAAATTTACCAATTATGCAATTTAATTAATTATTTTTTTGGTCATAGTCTATAAAAAAATACAGCAATTAACACAAAAAGCATCAATCTCATCGTTTTCCCACAAGGTTCCAAGCCACTTTACTTCAACGTATATGTTGATCGGACCGTCGGCAGTAAAGGCAGACAATGGTCCCTGAGCGCTCTCAGAACCGGTCTCGAGGGCAGCGCTCCGCCGAATTTCGCGCCGACCACCCATACCCCGGTCTCGGGCTCCGTGTGCCGGACGATACTTATCGCTTTTACGACTAGTTGCTACCCATGCTTTTACTTATGTACATCTTTATATACGTAGTTTATTTACGAGTTATGTATTTGATTATATATTATATGTAAGTTATTGTGGATTGTTTAGTAATTGCGAATTAAATGAAAATTGTGTGTATATATTCGTATGTATATCAGCGTTGCCAGACAGGCAGATTTTGTCAGGACGATTTTTGGACCAAAAATTAAATGTCTCAATCGGGACAGGCATTGTCCCGCTTTTCACGGATTATTCCACGTACTGTGAAAATTATTATTTTTCTATCACTTATACTAATAATAATTAATAATTTCATAGAAATACAAATAAGTATATTCGTATGTTATGTGTAATTCTGAAGACCTAACTGCCTTGTATATGGTAAACCAAAACAATATGGTTTGTAAGCGTAGTGACGTTCTTCTATTAAAAACATTTTTTATAGATATCGGTCACCATCGGAAGCTTTATGTAAAACTTTAATAAATAAATAAATCACGAATTAAATTCTTATTATAATATTTTGTCTAGCTTTAAGCTTTAGAGTCCCGCTTTTTTACTCAAAATCTTCAAATATCCAGGTTGTAGGTTCGATTCCCACCCTAGGAAATGAAATATGTTAGGAAATGAATTTCTCTGGTCTCGAGGCAAAGCGCGCCGTTGATTTCAACATGCACGATGAAATACCTCCAGAATTCGGCGCAAATTGATGAGCAAGTAGTCTTAACATTAAGCTTCCTCTGCACACCCTGATGCTGGCGGGATACAGCGTGATGTTGAAAACAAAAAAAAAAAGAATTGAAATAACAACGTGTCTACATGTAAAACAATAAAACGTGAGAGCGGGAGGCAAGTTGCACCGCTAGCCGGATCAACAATCCCGCCCACTTAACGCTCTAATCCAAAGGATAGTGTTGTAATCTGTCACACCGTAATAAATCATCCAATTTTAATAGGCTTAAATATTTTGGCAATTTAATTTTTTTTATTTTTATACTTATTTCAAAGATTACGTTTAACTTTTCGTTACGTCTCGTGCCCCAATTTTTTAAATTAAAATTATGAATATTATCTATTAATGATGTAATTTCTGTAAAACTCTTGATATCTTTATACTTCATTAGAATTTCTATTTCACATTATGTTATGTCCCACTTCTAGACGTGTCAACGTGCGTAATTCTTATTTTTAACACGCTTTTTTTATTAGGTCGAGTAATAAACTATGTAATAAAATCTAACAATCGGAATTTGAACCACTTTTAATAGTTATGTTCTCATGAAGCTTAGCAGTTATTCGTAGTTTAGGTAACAATATGGTAATATTATGGTGTCAACGAGCTTGTGTGATGATGGAGCCAGGACCTGAATAGTGGAACTCTTCAGAGGTCTGTTCTAGTTACTTCTATTGTGTAGAAAGACATGTCTTTTTTAAAGTTTTTTAACAATACATTATTTATATTAAATCTATAACGCGTCTATTATACTAAATATCTAACATTCGAACTGGTACTAAACGAACTGGTCTATTGATATCTCTTTGCCACATTTAATAACGATGACGCAACTATCGAAATAAATATATATTTTCTATCAAGCGAATAATTACCTATATGAGACCAAATCAAGTTATTTGTTTTATAGATAGATCTATTTAAAAGTGAACTGCCAAAGGAACACCGATTGTTGAGCGATACGCCGCCTGTATCATTTATCGTAATTAAAAACGAGATATTATCGTATGATACCGTATGATTAAAAAGAGAACGAGATCGGGCCTCGGACCTTGTAATAAACATGACACTGCCGACCAATGATTGTGTTAAAACGTCGATAAATCCCGAGGCAAGCCAGGCCCAGCCAGCCCAACTCAGCCCAGCCCTGACCACAGTTCATTGAGAAACCTGTGTCCGCACACCGCCGCCGGCGAGCACACACACACAGTACTCTGTGTGTCTCACTCTCTCACTCACTTAAGTTTAGAAGCTCTACACCGGCGCCCAGAGTTTTTACCTTTTACCATCTATTTATTAATGCTGAAAAATATTATATTCACTTCAAGATATATACCTAGCAATTACTTTTAAATGTATAATAAAACTTTTTGATTATTAGAAATGAAAGAAAACAAACCAAAGTATTTAAAGAATCGTACTTGAATGTATTTGCACTTACTTTTATTGCAAAAAAACGTATGCGCATTCAAATAACGTACTTAGGTGGTCGTTGCTCGACAGCGCAAGGGAAAGTTAAAGCTTTCTGAATATTGATCAATAAAAAGTGAGAGTGTGTCTGTGTGTTTAAAAAAAAAGGGTCGACACAAATTGAAATGAAGATTATAAATTAATTCCAATAGTGGAAGAGGCTCTGCGTTGCGTGACTCAGTTTAAATAAATACTGTTATATAAATAAGTATAACGCGTTAATGTGTCTGTCACACGATAGCAATACGTGACGGTGGGGGGAAACTAAATGTCATTACCGATGACTGCGCGCGCCGGTGAAACAACAAATTATCATTAAAATAAATGATAAACTAAAAGGTTACATATTTGTAATGTTATTCGTAATAAATAATAACATAATATATAAATAATAAAGTGGGGAACGGAGTGTCTCATCACTAGGATATACCTGAAGCTTATTTAACTATTTTTTTTAATAAAAAAGGTTATATAGCAAGTGTTAAGTAGAGTAAAAGCTATATAGTAAAGGTAAGGTAACCAACCGACCCAGTTTTGTCGTTCACAGTGACGCTATTATTTTACAGTTTTCTAGGCGCTGGCGTAATGTTGTCATTACACTTTGATATAACTTAACCATTAAAATAGGGACCGCCATTGTTCAAGAATGTCTCTTGTGGTAGAGTAAAAGAAGTTTCTTTTTATACCGGTTGAGGATAATAGCAAACACTTAAAGTTTACTTAGCTGTGTAAATAGCGGCGGTTGATAGCAACACGCGCCGGTACTGAGAAGTTTTCATTTATTTACTTTACCGTTGCTCGAAAAAATTACTTATGTATATACATTTTAAAATGCTTAAATACTCTTTGAAATTTTTATTGCAGGAAGTGGTCGTTAAGATGAAGTTGTGAGATACATATCTACGCTATATATCATGCCTTTACTGTGTTATGAAATCGAATTACTATATATTATATTTTAATAATAATTTGAATTAATAATTAATTTGAGGTCGCGTCCCAGGAGCACAATCTTTCGACTGTAAAAGCGACGGATTTGATTCCAAAAATGGCATATACATTTTTGAATACATACAAAAGTAAACATTAACTTAATAACTTCATTGTTTCATGCGTAAAAGCCTATTTATACCAAATTCCGTAGCAGTATTATTTCTTATCTGTACATCAAAAATTCTTTAATAGAAACCTAGGTTTTGTATAAAGTAATATATTTTTGTAATAAAATAGATTTTTGGGTGAACCATCAAGTTTAGAGGAGACGTGCCGGCACGCGGCGTAGTGTCAACGTCCTGTCATGGCATGGTGTTTACATATTTCACCCGCGACCACGCGACAATAAAGCGAAATATCTACTTTGTATCCTGCCTGCGCTTGCGCATTACATACTAAACAGTTACCTCTTTAATGCTCGCCTACAGCTATTTTAGTGTAATATTAATAAAATACTCTTTATAGAAGCCAGCCGTGGCGCAGTAGCACAAAGTGTGACTGGAAACGTTTCGATTCGCACTCGAGGAAATGAAATATTTATATAAATTTATATTTCCATTTCATCGCTCTGGTATCGAGACAAAAGCTCGGCGTTGTGTTCCGTCACTCCACACACAATGCCTACAGAATTGGGGGCATTACGTCTACCCTCTATGTACGGGATACAGCGTGAAACTGATTAACTCTTTAATATATCATAAGTAAATAAAGTTAACATAATGACATATTTATATAATATATACATACATGTACATATGTAGTTACCACCCATATTGACATTATTTTTTTTTTATAACATATATATAATTAATATTAATTTCATTACGAGAAACCTTTTTATTTTAGTAGGTATAATGAGTGGCCTCAAGTAAATGTGAATCAGACTTATTTGTTTTGTTGTGCGGTTAATATTATTGCAAGTTCCTTCGAGCTACGAGTAGCATCCATTCACCCGCGCGGTCGTGGACAGACAGCGATTGACGTAGATTTTCTTGAAATATGTTATACTAGTTAGTACTGGGGAGTAGTTCCGTGAATTTGTAAACTTTGACGCATTGCGCTGCGGCTTTAAACCTCGTCATCGTCATTTTGTACTATTTCCATGGAAATATGTAAAGATATTTTATGGGGGAGGTCTGGATAATTTGGGTAAATGTTATTCTTTTATTTTTCTGGACAAAAACAAGACTGGAGTGGGCACGGCTCACCCGGTCCCCCTATTCCTGCGCCTATGATTATATACACACAGAAGCCTATAATTAATAATTATTTTCATTTCCGCATGCAAAGGAGACATGCTTAATAATGGGACCAGACGTTTTGTTTTGAACAGGACCGTCTTGTTTTTCCGAAACCTATACATATAAAGACACGTTGTTTCTAATAAATATAACTAATATATAACATTATAAAATTATTATAACCTCACATATATAATAATCTCTACGTCCAATACCCGAGATATATATAATATAAATGGTTTTTGTAAGCTTTATTAGATTGTGAACGGTATTAATGTTGCGGGCGGAGTGCATGTAATTGGCGCATTCGCGAGTCGTGGGAAGGGCCGTCGGCTGCATGTCGTGAATGAACTAGGAGGAAAACGCTCTCGCAGGCCATTTGGTAGGAAGAAACCTCAATTTAATATGTTAACATATTATTAATATTATTCCTTAATGTGTATTGTAATGTATAATTTAAAAAAGAACCATTTACTGCGAGTCGGACTCGTTGAGAAAGTTACAGGCAGAACTTATAAAAGTTTGCAAGCTTAACTTTGCAATGTTTTCTTTTTCGGAATTTTTAATTTTATTTGTGTTGTAAGTTCTCACTTCGGGCCAAATTTTATAACTATAGGTCCACGAGAAGTAAGTACCCTTTAGAATTTGATTCTGTGCTAATTTCATACAAAATGCAAAAAAAAATCGGTACATAAATGTTCGTAACTTTTGATTGCGTTGACTTGAAATTGCATTTGATTTTTCCGTGCTTCAAGGAACCATAGCTCTAAATATTTGGCAATGAATTTTGCTCTAAACCTCCACGCGATCTCGGGATAAAGTATCTGGTTTTTACATTATAATTAATATAAGAAAAACTATTCAAATTATTCAATAAATATTACAATCCAAAATTTATATCTTGCGTAATTCTACTATCAGAGTAAATGTCTAAAATATAGTTTATGTTGTATAATATATTTTAGTTGTGACTTAGGTACGTTACAAAACTGCACGTGTCTCGGTGAAAGCGACCACACCTTATCGGCTCATTCACACATGGGCTACATGTTATATGTACTTAGAAACGTTTTAAATATGTGTTTAGGTATTACATAAATCATTTTTTTTAAAATAAATTAACTAAATAGTAAATGAAATCGAGCTTACCGCTTAAATATAGAACTGTAAGCGCTCTTTCCACATTAACTTCATAAATGTATCAAGAAATACAAATAGGTGCTATTTGAATCGTAAAACAAATATATCTTTTAAAATTTCTTTTAGTATTTTTTTACCTCTGACATTTAAATATAACATTATATATATATATATATATATATACAGTACTAAGTAATGACTAGTATAATTAACAAAAAAAATAAATTGAACAAAATGATTCATCTAAAAACTTTAAACTGTTATTGCGAAAGATTAGCTTTCTGTGTAAAAGAGAAACTTATGCAATTACCGATATTACGTCATCGCATTACTGGAATTTAAAAACCAGGTGTTATAGATTTTTTCCTTATTCTATAAAGTATCAAGTATTTTAAACGAGAAAAAAAAGTACCACAAAAACACAAGTAAATTCCTATTTATAGATATTTATTTTAATAACACTTCCTTAATTCCTTATGGTTTTGACTGCAATAGGAAAAAAAAAAGTTACGACATCAGATTTTTTTTTAAGTAAATTAAATTCATCTACAGTAAGAAATTCCGTGTTTAATTTTTATTTATTATTGACATTTTAAGATTGGAAAATTGGAATCAACTACGATTCTACAAATGATAGAATTCAAAGAATCCATTGAACCATCACACCATTATATGATGAATATTTAATACTACCACGTCACTCGCCCGTGGCGTATCCCGTCATTTACAACATGCAGGGCATACTGCATACATTCTCAATTGCCACAAACTCCAGCCATGAGTCACACCATCAATTAAAATGTTACTCGGGACGTGGTTCAGCCCTCGAATGATCGACATTCTTGGACATGCAGCCACAAGCGTTTTTTCCTCATACATCTTGGATATCATTGTTGCAAAAAGTTTTTCCATACATACTCAGTATTCATACCATAACTCATCGTAATCATTATTAATAAGTTTAATTACAATTGTTGTTACGGCAATTATTATAAATGTATCGTGAGAAAATATTTTCTTTATAATATGCTGATATCGAAAGTTTGGATTGCATATACAATTAGTTTCTATTAAATATTTGCTTAGTTATAGTGCAGTCCAGACCTTAGTGGCGCAGTGGCACAGCGTTTCACCTGTAAATGTGGTGTGGGTTTAACTTTCACGCAGGGAAATGAATTATTTATAATACATTTTCCTAGTCTATAAAATTGTATCTGCGGCCACTAAGTGCCCCAGGAACAAAAACGGTGAACGAAGTGTTATAATTCTTTATGCTTACCATGCTATAAGCGGAATGAGATGTAAAGTTTAAAATACAATAATAATATAGTTAAATCCATTTCGAGAAAAAAAAATCCCAACGTATGGGAAGTTCTTCACACCACACTGCACGGTGAACGGCAACCAAAAAAAGTTAAAAACAAAATTTATCACGATTAGTTTCACAAAAGGAGCTTTCAAGTAGTATAAATTCATATACGACATTATTATAACCCCATGAAATAGGTTAATGGCTTTGTTTACCATGGGACAGTTTGGATTGTCGGTTGCATTTGAAGGCTTCTCAGAAATACGCTTTCACCGCAGGTAGCCTTTGCTGCCTGCTTTATGACTGGATTGTACGACTGCAGTTTATCATTCCTTTATCACTACTTTTTTTATTAAACGTATTACTGTAAAGTTACACTTTAAATTTCTTAGTACGATAGTAGTTTAAACACAAACTTATAAAATATGAGCAATTACAATTTGTATTCCTATTTTGAATATAACTAACTGTGTTATAAAGAATATGTGTTTAATAAACTTTTGGCTCGAAAGTCAATCAACTTTTTTAACAATTTAGAAAAAGGACCAAAGTAAACGATCAGAAAAAGCGTCGCGCGACAAATTCGCAGTTTTGGTCCCGTTAACGGGTCACCGACACGTACGCTTGTCAACTGTTTTCACTGAAAGTACCGACGTATTTGTCGTACTAAAACTATGTAGTTTATCGTGTTACTTTTGTGTAGATTTTTTTTTCCCACATTTTTAATATTGATTATTAATTAATGTTTATTTTCTCTGGTAACGAGGCAATGCCTCCAGAATTCTGTGGACCTTCCTATTATATGTTGACATTTACGACATTTACAATGTAAATACACCTATGATGTAATAACACATTAACAAAAAGATCGATGACGAGCTTCGACGAACACGCGAGCCGTCAATATATGTGGGTCACCGTTGACAGAGTTATTAAAACCTATAACTACAAGTTTAAATACTCATATAAATAAACAATAATGGCGTGACAGGCACGTTATGTTATATTATGTAAATAAAGCTAGGTCCCCCATTTTCCCTTCTGTAGGCAAGGAGGAAAAAGTAAATATATATTTGAAGTGAAAGTATTTTCAATAAATATAGTAAATATATAACGTTTTGCGTTATAAAAATTTATCGGGAATATTAAAATTGTTGAATATAACGGTGGTTGTAACTATAAATAAATATTCGGGTGAATATATATATTTTAGTTTTTTTTTTGCCGTATATAGGAAACAGCTCTACATGTTTTTATTACGCTTCATTGCTTCTTTGAAAAAGAAAAAAAATTATAATAACAATATTTTTTTGTTGTTAAAAATTTAGTAAAACATTACTTGGAGGTACTTACTTCATGTAATATTTCCTTATCCACGAAAAGGTACATCCTTATCTTTATATTATTAACAAAATCATAAGTAACCTATAAATATCTAGTTGGTAATGACAGAATAACCTTATCGTTTAAACGTTAAAAGGAAGCTCGTATTATCTGGCAGTTACTCAGTTCCTAGTAAAAATAACATGATAAGAGTCCAGGTAAACAAAGCCACACTTTTGAAGAGATAAAGTCATAAATACTGTAAAGTATTTATTGTTTCTTATATATCCTTTGGTATTTATTGTGTCTTTGAAATAATGTTATCGGCAAGATGAGAATTGTTCGAGGTTAATTACCCAACATGCAAAATATTTGCAGTTATTAGTCAAATGTAATTAAGAGACGGGTCACGTTTTGTGCTTTTGATTAGTATTATCAAAAAGTATAGGTATTATATGTACAGTAGTGATATTTTTTTCGCAAGAAATATCAAGAGATTTTAAACCTTTGTTCTATATGTTTAAATAATATATGAATGTGGACTACTTTAAATGCACAACTTTAATACATTATTATATATAAGACTTTGCCTTGGTACTAGAACGAAAAAAATTAAATGTAAATAAATATTAATTTATTTCTCCAAACGGGAATAGAACACGCGACCATCACGCTCACAGTCGCCACGACGAAAGAAATATACTTATTGAAAACTTACAATATTACATGACAGCTTTTATTTACAATACAATTAAATAGAAAAGAGAAAGCTTACAATGAAGTAGCAAAGATGTTATTCAAGTCATGTAGAAACCAGTCTTGCAAGGCTGAGAGTTGAGTGTAGTTTTCTTAGGACTAATCTCTCTCTTATTTACCCTCTATGGAGCCGTTAGATCGTTACACTTATAAATTTTACCGATTTGGCAGGTTACCAGTTTTTAAACGCGATTCAAATCTAACCTCTGCAGTCGTTCAAGGTCGTTCAATAACGTATTAGGTATACGTGAAGTTCATATTTGAATGCCAAAATTTTATAGGCGGTCAACACATTTTTCTTTTATTTATCTATAAATATGGCATGGTAATCGTAAACATGTAAATACGTCATACATTTTATTTGAAAATTATTACGTTTTACGTATAAGTAAATATTGAAACACGTGTTTTATTCGTAATTGTCTCAGTAATGTCAAACTTTTATTTTGTGTAATATATTTTATCTATATATTTCACTATATCTACTTATACTATAAGGTTTGTTTATTATCTTCACCCGTATACTGGATTTTATGGGTTAATTTCATCTTTTCATTTTATTTTATGTGGCATACAAATATTTTTTATTTCTCTTGTAATGATAAACTTTATTAGCGCAAATCGATAAATGTTCAAAGGAAAAATTATAACACATTTCATTCTTTGTTCTGTAAATATATAAAAATTATGTCCTCTAGAGAATTGAATATAAGGAGTGGATATGCGTAAGTCGATGAATTACAAGTCGTTTGCGGTTTACCACTTCGCAGCAAAAAGTAAAGTGGTCTCTCTTATGTCAAGCAATTTATTTTCCTCACAATTTTTTACTCTAAAATATAAAACATCGGTCATTGTTAAAATTTTATTTAGGCAAAGATTTAATTTAAAAGAATAATATATTGTATCTGAAATGTAGATTTATTAAGCGAAAGTATTATGAACTTGAGACGGGTCGGACAGACTTTTTACATTGATATGTAAAATACAATAATATAATATTGAATAATGTAATTTTTATTCAAAATATAATATTGAATAAAAATTAACAACAGTTATTCCAATCAAAGGTCAAAACTAAACTTCTGTATCATGGCAGAATGACTTTTAGCTTTCGCCATATTGTGTAAACGGTGTACATACATTTTTTTGGCTGTATACTTTTCAATCGCCTTCACTTTTCTCGATGTCAATGTCATCATTATTAGCATTTGACAGCACAATCGTGTCTATTGTAGCCGTGCGTGCAAGTCACGTGTGAGTGGAGATTCACTTTACCCAGTAGGTAATAGGTATATAATAACGGTTATTTGTTTTTAAAGTGATATACCGTTATCCATTTTCTTTTACTACATTTAATAATCTAACAGTTAGATATTTTGAATTGCTTATGTTTCACTAGTGAAAAAAATGCACATTAAGGACATTGATTTATTATTATTAAATAAAAAAAAATATGTTAAGTCATGTCGTTTTTCAGAGGTTTTTTTTAAACTTTAAATAGATACAATGGTTCATAACTAAATATTTTATACTTCTAGTTCTGTCTAAATATTTTATAGTTTTAAAAGTGACGAACATCTTCACAAGACCTACTCCTCAAGCAAAAAAAAAATGTGAAAACTTTTATCATCAAATAAGATTTTTTATTGGCTTTAATCTGTGTATATTTAAAATTGAAAAGAATGCATCCACCAAATACAGTTTTTATAAAAGTCTAACAATGAAGGGTTGAATTTCTAAAAAATCTTTTCTTTAAAAACCCACGTCATACCAGCTACCTGTACGAGATGTCAGCTTGAGCTGTCCAATGGGTCAAATCACGAATTAACATGTGCCTTTTATAAATAAAATTTCTAGAAAAATAATTTCATAATTATACAATATTTGAATTAAACTTAATTTACATTTTATTACGGAAAAAAAAATCAATTCCACGCTTTCGCCCCGTTATCAGAGCTAAAATATTAAATGATTCCTCGAGTCGAAATAGAACCCACAACCATCGCGCTTACAATCACACGCTTCTGTCTCTGGCCGTAATCTCTCGAATATAAATATCTAATTATGTAATGTCTTCAAATATGCACCTAATTTTGTAATTTAAATATTTGTAGAAATTGAAATCAAGTCATTCGTTGATAAAATAACATTTCTATATAACAATAAACACAACAAACGCACTTAAAACGTGCAAACAGATACAATATACATTATTTCATTATAAGCATTTTGTTTTAAAAATATACTTTATTATGACAATAACGGTAGCGCGGACAAGTTGCTGACAAATCGTCGATAGTGACCTGAATAAGTTACATTGCTTACTTATTGGACCGTACCTAAACGCAAAAGGTTGTGGATTCGACTCCCACTGAAGAAAATGAAATGCTTAATATTTTTATATGTTCGCTCTGGTGTTTAGGCACTGAAAACGGAATGCGTCAAAATTTGGCGGAGAATGGTTAACGGAGTGTCTTAGCACTACTCTTTTTCTCTCTGCCAACCCTGTTGTGTGTGGGATACGGCGTGAAGCTAAAAAAAAAAATACATTTCTAAGTAACACTAAATTCAACTAACGCACTTCAAACGTGCGAACTGTAATGAGATAGTTAAAAAAAATCACAGCTATTTCACAATAAGCATTTTGTTTTAAAATATATATTATTATGATGCTGATAATGGTAGCACTGACAAGCTGCTGACGAATCATCGATAGTGACGTAAGCGCGTGCTTGAGAATGTATTCCAAATATTTCCGGTTCCACTTGAAGGCTGTATGAAATATATAAATTAATATTATTACGTTTCTATTAGTTATCAATCATAATTCCTTATTAATTGGAATCGTTGTTTTTATTAACAATAAACAACGTAGGTATCTTTTACAATAATATCGAATAATTCGAAAAATCGAATCGTTTCGAATCGAAAATTTGATTCCATTCGGTAATTAGGGTTTTATTTTTTTTTGTATAAAGCATTGTACAAAAAAAATTCGGCATTGCATGTAGAGTTGCGAAACACAACGCCACGCTTTGTCTTGTTACTGGAACGAGGAAATTAGAACAATCCATTTCCCCAAGTGATAAATCCCATAAGCGACGCATTTTACAGACAGACGTTGTGCCACAAAAACTATAAACAATAGAGTTTCAGATGTAGGTCGAAAGGCTTGTACGGATCACGCAATGTTTAGTTCCATCCATCCATCTATCCATTCATCCATCAACCTTGAAGTCCACTGCTGGACATAGGCCTCCCCTAATCCTCGCCACTCCGTCCTGTCCTGTGTCCTTTGAATATGATAGTATGTAGAAAACGTACTTATAATATTTCTATAAATAGCTCTTAATATTTTAAAGTTAAAAAAATCCTTTACATTGTGTCCCTAATATAGCAGGATAGGCATTACGGATGAAAGGCGGAACTTAACGCCGCGGTTTCTTTTATTATTAGTACAAAAAAAAAGAAAATAACATGACCTAAAATTTATGAAGAAAAACAGCACGCTTACATGAAGAATGACTGTTTAAATACGTTATTGCTCATAAATATTTATGGAAAATCATAAAATCTCAATGTTTTCGTAATATGTAACAAATGTAAGGTTGTCTAAATATAAAAATAAACGAACTACACAAAAAAATATGTTGATATAACCTAACGAAATATTATTTGTTTGACAGCTCTCAGAAGAAGTCCAGAGGAAACAGAGCGAGTACCAGAAATGCCTCGAGTCGTACAAGCAAATGAGGGCAAAGTTCGAGGAGAACTATCTTAAATGTAAGTTTTAATATTCTAAATATTTAATACTCGAGTTTGTTTTTTTTTCATTTTATTAACTAAAACTAACTAATGCAATTTTTTCCAAATATAAAAATCGATCCTACAACCGTCGCGATCGCGGGTCTCTACTGGCCATGCCACTTTCCACGCTTTTATGACGGCGATATTATCTTTAAAATATACTTACGAATTTTTATATTTTCTTCATTTTTTTTCCCCATCCATTAATTAGCCTGCCTCATATTTAATTTCTATTACGTCTCTTGTAAATAAAGATTGCGTTACACGACACGCCTACATAACTGTCAGTCGTTAAATTGAACGCTAATAGAATAGCGCGAAAGCGTTTGTTCACCACAATTGTTTACGTACATTAATTGAAGGTATCGAACCAGACGTAACTGCGCACTGGCGCCAGTGTACCACGATTAGACCTATTTATCAGCAAATGCAAACTCAAGTAGCGCAATACGATATTTTAAGATCTCATATCAGAGGCAGTCGTGGCTCAGGGATACAACGGTGGCTGTAACGCAACGGTTGTTGGTTCGATTAATATTTTAAATTCTTCGCTCTCGCACCAAGGTTCTGCCTCTCAACACGCAATGCCTCAAATAATCAACGGAAAGTACGAGACGAAGTATCTTAACATTAGATTCCCTACGCCTACCCTGCTATATGCGGGATTTATTTTTATATATATTTTTAAGTACAGATGAAATTAGTGTGAACCTCCATGGTGGTACTTAAAAAGCATTCATACAGATTGCGTGCGTGCAGTGCATAGTTAATGATTTTTCATGTCGTTGCACTCGCGTTCGGATTCCGTTCGTACGCAACTTTACCGTTTAAATTAAACAGTTATGACGTACCTACAGGAGAATATTTAATCCCTACTTGTCACTCGTGCGAAATTAACACGGCGTCAAATACAAAGTAACATCCATTTAGTTACATTTTACTTTAAATATTGATGAATTTGAGGTCAGTCGTGGCGGAAGAGCAAGAGTGGGACTGTAAACGCGACAGGTTGTGGGGTTCGATTCCCACTCGAAGAAATGAAATATTTAATATTTCTATCTTCTTCGCTTTGAGATGAATTTGAATTAGCTTCACGCTGTATCCCGCCCATAGCAGTGTAGGCTAAGGGAACCTAGTGTTAAGACACTACGTTCCCTACTTTAGGTTATCAATATTTATAATGAAATGTAAAACTTAAAAAAGCCTAAATAATCTATAGCCACTATCGTAGATAACGCCGTGGTTGTTTCAATTTCTCTTCTCTCTCCCTTTTCTAGGCCCCACAAGTCGAGGCGGTCGTAAATTAGACGAGACCAGGGACAAATATGGCAAAGCATGCCGTAGATTGCATAGAGCACACAATGAATACGTACTCCTGCTGGCGGAGGCCACCGAATGCGAGAGGGCTCTTCGCACTGCCTCGCTGCCCGCCTTGCTGGACCAGCAGAGGCGGCAGGGCGAGGCGACGGCTTCCTCGTGGTAAGAACTTTTGATGACTTTTTGATGTTTTAATGTGCTGCATTGTTCAGTTCTGCCGGTCAACACGCAATGTTATGGAAAATTACCAAGAGAGCGGAGTACGGACGTACGGAGTGTTAGCACATTTTCCGTAGCTGGCTGAACAGAAAAGAGCATCAGACGAGCGTTATATACCAATATCTTAACGGATTTTTGTTCTTTTGTTAAGTATATATTTTTTTACATTTTATTGACCTCTTAATGGAACTGGCTGAATTACATTTGAAAAAGTTCGGACTTTACTTTATATATTATGCTTTTATTATATCCTTTGAACATTCACAACAGTATAATTTATCGGTATGTGAAGTTAGGTAACGTGTTTAGCAAAGCTTTTGAAAAGCGGAAATGTTGCATGTGTTCGTTTCCGGGGGTTCCGAGTTCCGGTTATTAATGAACAATTTACCATAATTTATGTAAACGCTTAACATACTGGTCTAAGAGAATTATGATTTGTTCTATTATGGTTTTCTCTTTTGAAATAATAGGTATCGTGTAGGCACCTTAGATTTGCCCTTGTTAATAAAAACAACAATATTGGTATAAATGGTATGAAATTCAGCTCACGCTAATTTCAAAAACGTGCTAACTAAAAAGTTTATATCAATTTCAATAAAATGTTTGTTAAAACTGCTATAAATAACTGATTTATTGATTTAACTGACACTTTAATTGGGTAAGTAGTAAATTCATAATTAAATAATTCAAGCGGGCGGAGCCGAACGCTGATCTCTAGTACTTACTTAATAAAAGGTAATAATGATACAATAAACATTTAGTTTTCTATATGGCGTGCTATTTACATATAAGTATATATAATAATATATAAGTAGTGAAAGAGTTTCAATTCTTAAGAAGCATAGCAAGTAGGTGATATCGTTTGCCTGTGCGATAAAATTGTGAGTGGGTGTTACTGTACTGAATTTAAGCTTTTGGATAGATCAGTTCCTGGAAATGTTTTCTTTTAATTTTTCAGTGTAAATTTTTTGTAATAGAATCTTTAGGGGTGACTATTTTGGGTTGTGGCCTAAGGGCTTATTTAATATTTAATGTAGAGGTACATGTTAATTTTTTTAAAAAATATTTATGTGCATCGTCGTTACCAACAGAGGCCGTCGTGGTGCAAGGTGGCACAAGGGTGTGAATGTAACGCGGCGGTTGTGGGTTCGATCCCCACTCGAGGAAGTGAAATATTGACGTTTATATTTCCACTTCATAGCTCTGGTGTTAGGCAAAGCGCGGCATTGAGTTCTGCCACTTAACACGCAATGGCTCCGGAATTGGGCAGAAAATGGGGAACGGAGTGTCTTAACACTAGGTTCCCTCTGCCTACCCTGCTGTGTGCAGGATACTTTTAAGTTACCATTATAATGTTATTTATAAAGATATTTCAAAATTTAAACATTAAGCTTTAATCTAATAAATCTATCAACTTGAGACATTTAAACGTCCTAATGTTAGTATCGTGAGTTCTAAACACAATTTCTCGCATACCTCGTACTTCAAATACCTTAGTAGGTATTTACTACTTATACATACGAGTAGGATAAATTACAAATATACATTAGGTATGTAACATGTTAACTGCATGTCGCGTCTGTGGAATAGCTATGCAAATTATATGTAAAAGTAAAACCGGTTAACGCGTGTCAGAAATATGGAGAAGTTTCCGTTTTCCATTCATTCAAGGTACATCTACCCATGTAGTGTTCTTTCGTCTTGTGGATATAAGAAAATATTTGCGGGGTAGTTTTTGTAGCTTCACGCTGTATCCCGCACATGGCAGGGTAGCCAGAAGAAACCTAGGAACATAGTGTTAAGAAACTTCGTTTCTCATTTTCGGCCGAATCTTTGAGACGCGCCAGTCAGTTGCTTCTAACTACACCAGAATGTCGTAACCCAAGGGTCCAAGCGCCCGCACGTACTGTACGGCTTCCATTTAATATTTCCATTTCCTTGCTCTGATAAGGGGGCCATGCGGGGTTGAGTTCCGCCACACAATACGTAACGCTTCCAGCATTCGGCGGAAAGTGGGAATGTAGTGTCTTAACACTAGACCCTCCTTGTCCTGTTACACGCGTGATACATGAAGCTGAAAATGTAAACCTATTTTGTTTAAAAAGACTATGTTCCGTCTAAACATTATCCGCTCATTTCTCTTTCGCGGGTTCTTAGGTTTTTAGTGCAAAATAAAATTGCCATTGCCTTTTTGAGAAGTAGAGTATACATACATACATATAAAAGTAGTTAAGTTATTGCGTAGTATAACCTGTTTAGAACCTAAGAACCTTAGGTAGAATTAAATATTGCAATTTCCCGCGGCACTCTTCGCTATAATTATGTTATTTGATTTCCATTTAACTTATTATTAGATGAATATTTCAAATGTAATCATTCGTATAATAGAAACCGATAAATTTAATTTATATGAAACCAATACGTATACTTTATATTTAGTACGTGCTAAAGATAATTTTATTGATAAAAATACCTTAGATATATTATATTTAAATATTTTAGTAATACCGGTGAGTGGTGGATGTGTATTAGAGACAATCTGGTAGTATAACCTTGTGGATTTAACGGAAATCAGCTTCCCGCTATATAACTAAACCGTGGAATATCAACACGAATCCTTTAAAGGAAATTTGAACCCATAACACACTGCGTAGACAGATATTTCCCTATTGTACTACACCGTAAAGTTTTGTAGTATGTACATACTATAAAATAAAAACTCGTAAGGTTTGTCAGATTTTTGTGCCGTTATGCCGTATGGAACACTTGTAAGCTTGAATATGTCTCATAATAATTTACGTACACAGGAAAGGTATATTAGTGGAGGTCGTGCAAAGGTCCGACTTCAGTACAGACAAGTTTAGGGAGATCCAGAGTAAAATAGAGTCTACGGTTACAAATTTGAGGCCACAGGAAGAGTACAAAGAGTTCATTGAAAAGTACAAGTAAGTCTTTTATTGTCATATGTAATATTTATATTTTTTAATTATGCGTTAATTAGAAATATTTGAAATTACACGTTGCTGAGCTTAAGATGAGCTTTTCAAATTCTAAAGATAAACTTTTACTAGAAATATAATAGATATCTATAGTTTTTACGTGTTATATTTATTACCCCACATATCAGGGAGGCAGAGGACGTGGGAACCTTACGCTTGTGCCTCTGCGTCCTCATATTATTATTATTATTTATTTACCATATTATTAATTTTACTTAAAATTTTGTATGTTAGTGTATTTTAAAGCGCTATACATTTTCAGATCACCACCTTCAACGCCAATAACTTTCAATTTCGACGAAAGCTTAGTAGAAGACACGAGTGGCAAGCTTCAACCGAACCAACTAACAGTCGACAACCTTACAGTGGAGTGGCTGAAGGAAAAGCTAACAGAGCTGGAGACGTTTTTACAAGATAACAGAGAAAAGCAAACCGCCTTGCAAGGCCCAGAAATTATAGGAAACGGGGTTTGTAAAAATAATAATGGTAGTATGACCAATGGGGTGAATGGTATAGATAGGTAAGCTTTTACTTCTATTTTTTATTCTTTTTTTATTGTTTTTCCATAATTATTAATCAAATTATATAATTTCATTTGCACTTCGTACATTAATCTGGTGTTCAATAGAATTCGGTTCTGAAAAGCTTGCGTGAGAACACGGGGTTATTATTATTAGTTAAATATATAGTAAACTATCATAAAAAAATGTACAAAAATTTATATATAATAATAAATGAAATTTCACAAAATATGAGATGTAAAAATGAATTACACAATTTATAAAGCTACATCATATTTTAGGCATTCTCCACCGCCCATACCAGTTACAACTTCAGAACCGATCAAACTTCTAGAACTTCGAGTATCAGAACGTAAATCTGCCAAACAAGCGGAGATGATACGCGCGGCGTTAGCGGAGTTAGGTTGCGAAGAAGCTCCGAGCGGATGTCCGGATTTGTCTGCTGAGACAGTTGGTGTTGATAGTTTGGATGGAAGCTCTCCTGACCATCAGGTTAGTTATTTATTATTTTACGCTTTAAGTGACGTCATGTGGCCTACAGGTGATACTCTTTAATTTTCTTAATGATATGAACTTAATTGGAAAGGCATCCAATACATATTTATTTATTCAAATTTTGAAGTGTAACTTATCCGCTATTTATATTTTGATGTATTTTATATAGCACATTTCTAATACCTCCAACTTTACTGTGCTCCTAAAGTATGTAGTAAGTATATCTCTCTAAATTATCATTGGATCGTCAGGACAGATCGTCCCTTGGATCGAAAGCTTCAATGGACGCACTAAGGCTACACCTACACTCTATTATACCACCGAAACCGTTCTTCAAACTATTTACACGACCATTTCGACGCAAATCAGTTCCATCAAGTCCAGCGTTACCACCAAAAACATATAGAAGTAGCAGCGAGGGACCCTCTGACTCGGTAAAGCTTATGTGGACTTTGCGAAAACAGCGTGTTGTACTAAAAAAACGTTTCCGTAAACGCCTGGATGTCTATGTGCAGTGTAAAACGCCGATTGACACGTTTAAAAAACGGAGAAAAACTCGTTGTAAATGCCCTAACCGTGTGGTGAGTGTATCTAACAAGATAAGCATGGCATGGTGCTCACGCGATGTCTATAGCTACGACCTATCTATTTTCACCATTTATTCAAAACTAATTATCTAATTTTCTGGAGAAAACAGCACATAACGTTGCGTTTTCCCAAAACTATTTATATCTGAAACACCGTAACGCGCGAACTTCACGTCGGAGTAAGCTTTCGTTTGAAATTAAAATAGCACTCAGTTCACTCTAACATAGAATTTCAAAATCAAGGTTTGAGACGTTCCAGAAATGCTACGCTGTTTATTCTACGTCGGTGTCCGTCAGTCGTTTACGTCAACTTCATACGGTTATTATCATATTTCCGCTATAAAATTAAAAGAAAATGTAATGGTTTTGTGTAGTAATATTCAATTGGCGAATAATGGATCCGTTCGCGATGTATATAACGAATTCGGACTTGTTACCGCCCGTGGCATTTCCTCGACGCAAGAAACGATTGAAGCAGTTGCAGCTGGAACTTGAAAAGGAAAATGTATATTTTTGCTTAATGTGTGGTTTATTGTGAATTTGTGTGATGCATGTTTATTTGACACTAATATGTACTAATGTTTGTTTTATACTGAGTCGAATAGAGTTACATTTGCTCTTATTTTTAATTATGACATTGTAGAGTGGACTCGTGTTAATTAAATTAATTGACAATATGTTTATCATATGATCAATTTATACAAAGTTAATTAAATATCAAACAACTCTTATGTATTGGACATAAGGAGGTTTTTTTAACTATACATTTGTATTTAATTTTGTATTATTGTTTTAAAATATTCTGAAATTATAATTATATCCGCTATAAAATCTATTTAATGATTAGAACAGAACGTGCAGGAAACAGAAAAAAAATTAACCGTGAATAATATTCACATATTAACATTGAATATATTAATACACAATATTCACTGGAAAAAAATGTTAAGCTCACTGCATTAGCCTACGCACGTGGTAATGTGTCATATAGTTTAAAATGGTTACAATGTCACATATAGCCATCTCTATCTTTCGTACGTGTCCAGGTGGGTGTGAGCGAGACGGAGCGATCGTTAGTGGACCAGGAGTGGTTCCATGGTGTCCTGCCGAGGGAGGAAGTGGTGCGTTTGCTGCGAGCTGATGGCGATTACTTAGTTAGGGAAACCACAAGAAATCATGCGAGACAATTGGTCTTGTCGGTGTGCTGGGGACAGCATAAGCATTTTATTGTGCAGACCACGCCGGAGGTAGTTTTGGTTTCTTTAACCGTAATTAATTATAATTTTTTAAGATTTTTTTTAATACATTTTCATAATACTTATACATATATCACATTTAAAGTCATTATTAGGATTTGTACGATTGCTTGAATATATTTTGTTAAAATTTAAACGCTATCTTTGTATAATTTAGTCAAATGCTGCGCTTCGATAACGCAATATGTAATTAATTTTATATTATGATATAATGAGTAGATAGTAAAAATAATATACATAAAGTGTAAATAATGACATTTAGGACAAAGAATAACTTTTATACTATTCTACCTATTACATTTTAAGTAATAAGATGTTTTGGAAAATACTACATAAAACAATAATTCGTTAATTAATCAACCTTAAACATATAACTCCAGGGCCACTATCGATTCGAAGGTTCAGCGTTCCCCTCAGTGGCTGAACTGATAGCCTGGCAGAGGACTAGTGGGGTTCCTGTCACGGCCAGGTCTGGAGCTTTACTTCGACGCGCAGTGCCGAGAGAAACTTGGGAGTTGAATAATGATCATGTACAATTGTTGGATAAAATTGGACGAGTAAGACTTTTTAATAATTTTGGTTCTTCTTGTTAGCGGTTTGTTTTGGATTTGACATCACGTATGTCTATTAATTCATCATCAGGGCAAATATACTGAATTAATTTCTTCACTTTTGACCGATTTTAAAAATTGACGGTATGAATTATAAATATATATTTATATATGCTTCTTTCAGGGCAATTTCGGTGACGTGTACAAAGCTCGTCTCAAAACTACAAGTCAAGAGGTAGCAGTGAAGACGTGCAGAGTAGCACTACCGGAGGATCAAAAACGCACTTTCCTACAAGAAGGGCGTATTTTGAAGCAGTATCAGCATCCAAACATTGTCCGACTTATCGGCATTGCGGTACAGAAACAACCCATTATGATAGTTATGGAGCTTGTGCCCGGTAAGCTAATAGTACATATTAGTGATAATCATTTTAATTTTGTCTTTTGTACACCAAAAATATATTTTCTGTTACATATATTATACATTTTTTATCTTCACGCAATAACAGCAAGGATGCTTAATTTCCGTCCAATTTTGAGACGTTGTGTATTGAGTGGCGGAACTCAATGACGAGGCGCGTCATCTTGTGACTAGAGCAAGGAGTTGATTCCTTGAAGTAGAAATTGAATTGACATGCGTCAGGTTTACAGTAAGAGGCCATGACCCTTCGCCACAATAGTTTTTAATTTCTATAATATATATTCAATTTCTGTAATATACTCGTATATATTTTTACTGTACAATATCTTTAACAACTGAAATCTTTAACGGTTTTAAGTATAAATTAAGTTAATAAATTTAAAAAAATCTCATTTCTATTATAACTTCCAGGTGGTTCTCTCCTAACGTTCCTAAGAACGCGATCATCGAACCTAAGTTCCAGAACTTTACTAGCAATGTGCCGCGATGCCGCCGCCGGTATGCGTTATCTAGAATCCAAGAACTGCATACACCGCGACCTGGCTGCCAGGAACTGCTTAGTTGGGGATGATAATATTGTGAAGATATCAGACTTCGGTATGTCCAGGGAAGAGGAGGAGTATATAGTGTCAGGTGGTATGAAGCAGATACCTATTAAGTGGACCGCTCCAGAGGCTTTGAATTTTGGTGAGTTTATGGCATACTGCTATTGACAGAGACTTAAAAATAGTAACTAAAAGATGGGTAGAAAACATGGGTGGAAAGATTGATGCTAATGTTATGCTATGCTCTCATCAAGATTATAATAAAAAATAAAATAATAAAATCTGATGATGGCCATTCCTTTGAAAGGTAAATATTCCACTCGACGCATGTTTTATTGCGCTTTGCGGCGGCGCAAATGCGCAAAGAAGGTAACAGAGCGTCTTAACTAACCATTAGGTTCCCAGGTTTTGTTTGTCTACGCTGCTATATGCAGGAACGAACCAAAACAAATATAAATTAGCACTTTTTACCAACAACCGTTGTGTTAACATTTAATTCTTAATTCCAGGTAAATATACGTCTTTATGTGACGTATGGAGTTACGGTATTTTGATGTGGGAAATATTCTCTAAAGGGGACACGCCCTACGCCGGCATGAGTAACTCTCGGGCGAGGGAGAAAATCGATAATGGTATGTATTATTTTATAATAACACACGCTTTTTAATTAAAAAAAACATGTACAATCATTTTTATTATTTATTTTAATTTGATTAATGTCCTATATTTAGTATAAATAGATATATATACCTGTGTATATATAGATACATTTAGTATATTATCTGCATAATAATTATTATAATTTTCAATAAAATTTTAAAGTTTATGCTAATTTTTTTATTTTACGACATTAAGTTAATAATCAAAAGTAAATTTCAAAGACGCAAGCATAGCTAGGTTTCATTATTAATAATTATTCTTAATAATAAAATAATATTAAAATGGATGTAAACATTAACAGGTTACCGAATGCCAGGACCAGACGGTTGCCCGGAAGACGTATACGCACTAATGCTTCGCTGTTGGGAGTACGAACCAGACAAACGCCCGCATTTCCACCAGATATATACAATGATTGACAGTATATATAACAGATAATAATAATTTTAAAAAGTCGAGACATTGCGTGTTGATTGGCAGAACTCAACACCGCGTTTAGTAAATCAGAGCCGGGAAATGAAAATAATGTTAATATTATCGTTTTCCCGAATAGAGATTGAATCCGCAAATGTCACTTTAACAGTCTGACGATGCCCCACTGCGCTCTAACGGCCCCATAATAACGTAAATTATATAATTTCTTGTCTGTTATAACCTACAATTTAAATATCAGGAAATATAGTACATTGTTTGTACAATTATATTTGTAGAAAACGTTTTAAATTAAAAATAAAATCTGGAGATAATTTGGAAACATTTTTATAATAAGGAAATTTGTAAATAATATTTCTTTTTATTTGTCAGTATTGTTTTTATTTATAAGCGGTATAAAAATATCAGTTTAAAATGTACCAATAGTTTTATGTCTTAATGTATCTTAATACATGGATAAACCATTTAAGTAAAAATATTGAAGCCATAACAATTATCTTTACAGTTACGGCATGTCCATATTAATTGTACTTGTTGAGATTAAATTAAAACGAAACGAAACTGATAATGTTTTATAGAATTAAAATGGTTTTGATTTATAGCATAATTAAAATAATTCTTGTGTAATATGTATCTGTGGTTGTTTTATGTTTTATAATAACAAATATTTTACTCTATATAAAAATACGAATGTACTTTGTTATGCTAGAATGTTTAAAATGTCCTGCGAAAAAAAAAATCGTTCTCTCAAGCAATAGTTTTAAAAAAATTAGGCAACTCTTATACAAGGAATTTAAAAAAAAAGATGAAAGCAATTCATTCCCACTGAGTAGGAATAGATCCTACGACTTGTATATTTCAATTTTACAATAAAATATTTTCATACTTTATAACTAACGATTTTAATGGACGTAAAATATTGTTAAAAGAATTTAATTAAGGAAATATATTTTTATGTATACCAAGATGTTAATTGAATTTAGTATTAAATATATTTTTAACGACTTATGAATGAGTTATAATGTTCAGTATATATATGTTAAATGTGATAAACAATGCTTCCAGTTGGATTTACATTTATATTTTTCTTGCCTAGTTGTATGTTTTGAAATAATTTAAGTAATTTCTATGTAATTAATCTGATTTGAACTCAAAGTGAGATAAGTACTCTAGCTATTGAGCATATAGTACATATTATTGTAAATATAATTCTTACATAATTTTAATAAAAGTAAGAGAATATATATTTTTTTAATTTTTTAACCTAACTGTTCATACTATTTTACTATAAACAACAGATTAAGCGTAGCAAGCGACAAGCGTAGCAGGGTGGTATTTAGAGGAAACCTAAAGACTTTCTTCTGAATTCTGGAGACCTTACGTATTGAGTGATGGAACTCAACGGCGCGCTTTGCCTCATACCAGACAGTGGAAATCGAACTTACAATCTGTCGCATTTACACTGTCATGATTGTGGCTCTGTACCACTCTGCTCTTAAAATTTATTATTACTACGAAAATATTGGTATTTTAATTATATGTTTTTTGTTACTTGCCTCTGTCATATAGTTAGAGTGAATTCACGTTATATTAAAGAAGTAATGTTAAATTGTTTTAACACGTAAATTGGTTTTAAAGTATTAGTAGGCCATCTAAATTTTTAAATGTAAAGAAATAAAAGGTTTTTAATTAAAAAAACATATATTAAAAAAATATAATATATTACAAATACAATTTAATAAGTTCGTCGCTGACAGCTGACGGCGTGAGTATACCCAAGTCGGTAAATAAGAGGGTAATGTATGCAGGCGGAGTGTAATCTACGAGAGGATGTTGTTTAGAAAGGTTGCCGCTATTTAAAATACTCGATAAATATTTAAATTCATTTGGCAGATCTCGTTGATTTAAAGGATATATTCTTGAAAATTTGAAGCTTTCTGTTAGTACATACACTGGTTTCTTTAGTTCTAACGCCGACATCGCTAGACAGTATGTGCCAATCTGAAATATTGAAAATAATAATAATATTATGTGAAACTGTACAAGAGCTTTTTACGTTTCTTAAAAAAAAGGATTCTGTTCATAATAATAGTAATCACTAATAGTTATTACATACTACCGATTTTGTTAAAAAATGTACAATTTGGCAAAGTAATTAAAAATAGATATTACCATTTTTTATAGTCGTTTCGAGCTTGTTGGGATTAAGGGTTTTAAATTGATTGTGTTCAAGTCAAAATCGTAAACTTTATATTAGTTTTGTTGTAAATTTTATACTTAGATATACTAATCAAATTTGAAGCCATTAAAATTATAAATTTCATATTGTCTATAACACATATAAAATATGATTCCTACTTTGCGTCGAATTTTAGTCGGCCGAGCTTCTGCCTTGGTGCCAGAGCGAACAAAATGAAATAAATAATAATTCATTCCCTCGAGTAGGGATCGAATCCACAACCGGCGTGTTATACCCTATTACCCCTGCGCCACAACAGTCTACACAATAGAAGTGCTAATAAACAAATGACCTTATTAATAATCCCCCCACTCTCTGTCACTCCCTCCGCGCCCAACATCACAATGTCGACCTGCTCCATGATGTAGCCGACCGCCGCGTCCAATATGAGTGTCGCTTCGATTCCCGCTTCTGTTAGTTCTTTGTGCATTCTTTCACTGAAAGTTTGTATAACAATAAGTATTATTATTTATTATTGTAGGCTATAGTTATTGCCAGGGGTGGTGTGGAGCGCAGGAGCGTAACCATAACCGAAACGGTTAGATATGAAAACGGCATCTCAAGATCGTTCCGAGACTTGAGAGTGGCTTATAAATACGGACTTGGATGAGACTTTTTATGAGAAATTTTTAAATTAGAACTGTGCCACGTTGGTGTTTACTTTTCGTATAGTTATAGCAGCAAAATTAAAAGAATTATATGATAATAATTCCTATGATTCTACACTATTGTGATGCAGTTGCAATAAATTTCATTCTCATGTAATCTATATATGAAGGTTGCAGGTTCAATCAACAATTAAAAATCTCTTTTTATGACTAGACTTACCCACTGTTATCAGGGCATGATTTTGTGACAAAAACTTGAAATCTCTTATTAGCTTTAGATGCTTCTATCATTGCTTGCAGCACCACTCTTGATCGAGAATGTGTTAAAATTTTCTGTAAAAAGAACAATAAAAAAATATTTCATATTATTCACAATTGTTATTCCACACTCATGAAACAAAAAAATATTTTTTTAAAACATTCATAAACTTAAGCTTTTGGAAAGTCTGAAAGGCATGGGTTTAAATTCCTCTATGTTAAGATTTCACAAAATATATGGATTATTTCCTTTAAATATATAAAGAGTTATTATATCTTATCTTATTGTCTTATATAAAGAGTACAAACTATGTTGTTTTCAGAATAAACTTTCTTGTAGCTTAATTTATAACTGTTCTTTAAAAAAATACCAAGAGTTCAAATTCCATGATTATTGAGTTTTTATGTTTCAAAAAAGTATAGATTATTTCACATTTTCTATAAAGTGTAAGCTTTATTATGTAATGAGATTAAATTTTCTTTCAATTAATTCATACTTGTTTCACAAATTATTCTGAAACAGCACATGTCTTTAATATCTTTAATTTCATGAACAATAATAAAATACAGAAATATGTAAATTATTAATCAAACATAATACATATAAAATAGTTCAATAAATCACAATATACATATATTATAACATATAGACCAACTTAAATATTTATAAGTATAATTTGTACAAAGATTTAATTGTTTTTGAATCAATGGCAAATAAAAATAAAATAAATGTGTCACACTTACACAGCCATCGCTAATAAATGGCAAAGACTGTTTAGCAACTTTGCCTCTAGCTTCTAACAGTGTGTTGAGGAATATGTGTCCCCTTTGCATCATTATTTGTTCACATTCTTCAAATGACTGTAATAACAAACAAATTTATTTATATTTGTATTTATAAGTAAGTTTTGTTTTAAATATCACAAATATATTTGTGGCAGTGCGAGATCAAGAATATGGTGTATGAACTATGTTTTTTGGGATAGTGACTTCCCTGTCTTAAAACATATGCTTATGTGTTATTGTCACGAGCCAAAAATAGAAACAATAAAATAAAAATATAAATAAAACTGATACTAATAATAGAAAAATAACAAACAAAGTAGTAGTAGTCATTATGATTTATCTCCCCACTCTAGGAAAACAAAATATGGTAATAAGTTATGCATTCAACATGTAGTGTCCCAATTAAAATCACAATTTATTTTTTTTAGTTTTCATACTATGATAGGTAGAGATTTATTTTTATATCAAATACCTTAACATCTAGTTTGGCAAAGGTAATAAATCTCATAAAGAGTTCACATCCAGATGAAATAGCTGCCACCGGCTGGTCACACTGTCTCATTGCCTCCACGGCCAGTTGTAAATTTTGATCAAGCTCTTGTACTGTTGCTACTGTAATATAAAATAAAAAATGTCTTCAATTTTCAGTTCTTTAATAGTTTTGTGATTAGGTTCTTATAGAATATAACTGATTTTTAAATAGAGTTCAAAATAACTAATAGTTTGGGGATATTAATATACCAATACCTTTATAATTTTCTATTACAGTTAATAAAGTTTTAATCGCTGCCACTCCAGCGGAGACATCCTCTTCATCTTTGAGAATTTTAAGAAAAATTTCTTGCACTTCTGTAATCAATCGAGATAGTATAAAACTTTCTTAAGGAGCTATAGATGTACACATAATAAAAATATATATTACCTTCCTTTTTCATTTTAAAGATTTATTTATACTTATTAAATATAAAAACAGTTTGTTTCACTTTATATGTTATATATTTTCATAACTAGCTCATTCATAAAATCTAAATAGGTTTTCAAATTTCAAATCCTAACCTCAACTTAGCGTCGAAGAAACGTCATCTTCGTGTGACATTGACAACTACCATCATCTATTGCATCTATTGCATCAGATTCTGTAAATTTAGAAATAAACCTGAAATATAACATTTTATTAATCAAACAATAAGTAAAAATTCAATAACCAAAATATTTAAGATGTTTTGATAAAGAAATCTATAAATCATCATTATAAGAGCAGCGCAGTCTAGTGTTGAGTAGTTAAACAGCCTCTCTCTGAAAAACTGTTTCATGGACGGATAATTATACTACCCAATGACCTAAAACTGTATTTTTTTAGTATATATTTTTTTTAAATACTAAACATTTCTGCAAAAACCAAGATCATCTAAGCAGGTAAAGGGAAAGTCACGGTCAGCGCTTGTAGACTCACCTGTAGTATTAAGCATATAGTACCACGAGAAGTCGTATAGAAAAGACGCGTTACTTATCTTACCTCGAGTAAATTTAAATTTTACTATCAGAGTTGAAAAAGTGAATTGTCTGTAAGTGATTACAAGGTATAAGACATGGGAAATTCTGCATCTCTAAAGGTCAACGATAAAAGAAAATGGCAGTAAGTTTAAATGAAGTTAATTATATTATTTTGTTCAAAAAAATCTTAAAATATATCTTTACTTTTAAAGAAATAACCTTTACTGCAGATTTTCACGAGAAAAGTATTCAGAGAGAAATTCCACATTTAATTAAAAATAATATTTTTCTTAATATAATATAATAGAGCACTATTATTTTAAATCCCGCACACCGCAGGCAGACAGGCAGAGGGAAACCTAGTGTTAAGACACCCCGTTCCCCACTTTCCGCTGAATTCTGGATGCATTGCGTGGGGTGGTGGCGTAACTCAACGCCGCTCTTTGCCTCTACACCAGAGCGAAGAAATGAAAATATAAATGTAAATAAATATTTCATTCCTCTAGTATGGATCGAACCCATAGTATGCGATACAGTCACAACCTTGTGCCGCTGCGCCACGACGGCTTCACTACTATTAATGAACAGGTACTTCCTATGAATCATTCCTATTCTTTATTTAAATTCTGTATTTATCGGGTTCGAAGAATAGAATTCATGGTATGTATTATATATTGTGTGCTTTCATTAATAATCGCAAAAAAAACCTTTTTTACAGTTATAACTGCGTTAGCTTATATTATATTATATTATATCGATAATTCGTTGTATTGATATTTAAAAAAAAAAACTTACGGAATTTCAATATGTCTATGTAAACATATTAATTAGTTTAACCGATACCGATACCGATAGAATTAAAAAGAAGTGTATTTAATCACATCAAATATTTATCTTTTTTAATATATAAAAAATAAATAATTTTCAATAAAATATAATACACAAGTCTTTTTACGAGAGTGAAATCAGAATGTACATAATCGACCGTAATCTTGAGTAACAGCGCGTGTTAACGAAAGCAAATGTGTTCCAATTCGTTGGTTTCGTTATTGTAAATTATAAATAAATTAAATATATAGATATAGAATTTACATGACTATAATAATATTAATTGATATACCCACCTACATGTGAAGTAATATTTTTTAGTTCTTTAGACTTGGGGTTAAGACATTTTTTTCCCATTAAGACACTACCGTTCCCGTTTCGTTCTCCATTCTCCGCTGAATTCTGAAGGCTTTGCGTGTTAAGCGGCGGATCTAAACGCCTTTGCCTTGACATCTGAGCGAAGAAAGTGAAAATATTAAATATTTTATTCGGTTCCCCATTTTCTGCCCAATTCTGGAGGCTTTGGGTGTTGAGTGGCAGAACTCAACGCCGCGCTTTGCCTCGACACCAGAGCGAAGAAAAATGGAAATATAAACGTAAAGAAACATTTAACTTCCTCTAGTGGGAATCGAACCCACAACCGTCGCGTTTACGGGCGGCACCCTTGTGCCACTACGCCACGACGGCCTCAATTATATTTTGATTAGAAAAATAAATCCAAATTAAATTTAGGTGCAAAAATAATTTTTTTCTCAAAAGCATAATGTGTAAATAATCATGTTTAAAACTTTGTATGAGTATTTAAATATTTACCGACATGCATTTGTACTATAAACTATAAAAATAGAGATATCTATGTGGAAACAACTATTATCTTTATAAATGTAGGTATTTTAGTTCCATATCTAGATGATTATATATTTTTATCACAGCGTATACCGCCTAGCCCTAGTTACGTCATAAGCATACAGGATAAAGTGATTCGGTACTTTTCTTTA
Source organism: Heliconius aoede (assembly GCA_037355905.1). NCBI lineage: Eukaryota > Metazoa > Arthropoda > Insecta > Lepidoptera > Nymphalidae > Heliconius > Heliconius aoede. The sequence goes on from JBAIZZ010000042.1 coordinate 1,148,837, forward strand.
CAAATAGTTTTAATCGATAATTATTTACATGTCTGATTTGAGTTCATTTTCAAATATCACAATCTAAATTATATACGATATAAATATAATTTTTTTTTATAAAGAAATTAAAAACCTATAGGTTACGTTGTAGTATATTTTTATATTTTCTTTATTTCAAGTAAAACAAATAAATAAATCTAATTATACCGTACACAATAGGGTAGGCAGAGGGAGCTAGATGTTTAGACACTCCGTTCCCCACTTTCTGCCGAATTCTGGAGGCATTGCATGTTGAGTGGTAGAACTCAACGCCGCGCTTAGCCTCGACACCAGAGCGACTATAAGCGAATATAAATTTTAATAATTATTTCATCTTCTTGAGTGGGGATCGAACCCACAACCAGTCGGTTTTACAGCCACACTTTATGTCCCTACGCCACCACTGGCCTTATGTAAAATTTAATTGAAAAAAAAAATTACTATATATATCAGAGAATAAAGAGTTCTTAAATATTTGAACTTATACATAATATTATGTAATACAACAAGAATAATATAATGTATTAATATATCAATAAATATCAAATGTTTCTTACACGAGAAAACATTAAATAGTACATTATGCAGATGTTAAGGAAAAATTGTGAGAAACTTTGTATTTTTATATTTTTTCACTGGTACCTATACACATTGAACCGGCAGCAGTTCATGTGCAGGCTTCAATTAAAGTATCCGTAGATCTGATAATTCACCTTGAAATTATATCAGTATGCACAACACATTATTATATATAGTGCCATTATATACATTAGTATATTATAATATTATGTATTTTTCTAATATATACATATGTAAGATTTAATATGATATATATATATATAAGTTTATTTACACAATCCAATCTATTTTATCATAAATTTCCTAACCCAGAGGTTGTCTGATAGAAATCGCCGATTAGCGATAAGACCGCCTTTTGTGTGTTAATTTTTTTTGTTTTTTATATTGTTGTATTTTTATTTTTCCTATCCCTTAAACTGAAAATAATTTCATAAATATATTTAATAAATATTCGTATAGTTCAAGCGGGTGAAGCCAGATTCCCGCAAACAACAAATTTCAAAGCTACTGTTTATTTGAATAAATTACACCTTAAAATTTACCGAGTTAATAATTCTCATATGAAAGTTAAACAAAACGTGCATGCTTGCCCTGAAAACTAAATTAAATTATGAAATATTCATTGTTTGCTACTACGTTGAATACAAACGTATGTTAAATAAATTAAAATTAAATCAGCTTCACGCTAAGCTAAAAAAAACTAAAGCTAAGACGTTCCTCACTTTCTGCCAAATTGTGGAGGCATTGCGTGTTGAGTGACATGAATTCAACCCCACGCTTTGCATTGAGCTCGACACCAGAGCGAAGAAATGGAAATACAAATTAAAATAAATTAAAATACATATTTCGTCTCCTCGAGTGGAGAACGAACCCACTACCACTCGGATTTACAGTTACACTAGGTAATGATATAGGGGGGATAGGCGAAAATGACGTCCTTTGGTGGATCTTGATTATAGTAAATTTAATGCTTGTATTCAATATCTACTCGTATTTACTATACACAAAACATTAATTATTTATACGCATAATATATAATGCTATACTATTGACATTATATCTTAGTGTCTTGAACTGATTTTGCTTCAAATCTCCAAATATTAAATAATAAATTCGCCAATTCTGTAATTAAAGGAAAAATTTCAGGTTTAAAACGTATCAAAAATTATAGAGTGCAAGAGGAAGTTTAGCTTTGACGTTGTCGCTATCATATTCTAGGTACCTGCGATAGTTGTGTGTTTGATATCCGATCGAGAAATGTTTGTATTTGAATTGTGTTCATTTCCACGGTAATGTAAAACAAGTGACCTAGCATTGCAGGGTCGATCGTTAAACACGTGATACAATTTGTGGAAAGTAGATTAAAACGAGGTATTAAATATCAAAAATGTTTTTGGGTTTTTATATGAAAACTTAGCAGACAGATAAAAATTACCAATACATATAAAATATTAATTATTATATTACAAACAAATTGTTTTCTTATTTCAATGTATCAGTGTAATAAGTTTAAAGTCTTAACTGAATAAATTTAACTGAATTACATCGCGATGTTTACATTCATCGTGTGACCCTGACAGCTGTAAAAGGTTGATTGCAAAATTTCAATGTCAACAGTTTAACAGGTTATTAATTAATTGTAAAAGTTTTATTACAATAGGTACGATACGGTACAGTATCATAAATGTGTCACAATAAACACTTACAATTACACTTGAAATATATAATTATATGTAAATAAATATGTAAGTAATTGGAAGTTAAAGTAATGATTATTAAATCCTTTTCAGGTTAATTATTTTTTTAAAGAAAATAATAAATTGCCATTATGCTTGATTTTTTAAAAAACATCATGTAATATTTTTTTATTAGATATATACATTATATAATCTGTGGTTAGCAGCAACGACCTTGATGTCACCTTGATTAATGACATAGTCAGGCTTGACGAGGATTAGCATTGACTGTCATTCTGTTTCACTATGCGCTTTTGTTGAATTATTTAATTATTATTTAATATAGAATTCGTCATTTAGGCCAATCGTGGCGCAGGGGCACAAGCGTGTAACTGTAAACGCGACAGGTTGCAGATTCCATTCTCACTCGAGGATTTAATTTCCTTTTATTTAATCTTTGCATTTATTCGCTCTGGTAACGACGCAATGAGTAACGATGAGTGCATACGTAGCACAAAATTGTTATATGACTATTAAAATCAAAAGCAAGTACATATCAACGAAAATCAAAATCTGTCAATAAATTTAATTTTTACGTTTATTATCATTTTTCAATATACGATTTATACACATTTTTAGGTAAATAATTAAATTATTCGGTTTTATTTGTACGTGTTGGGTTGTATAAAATAATGATCACTGTTCATAGTCCGTATAATCGCGAATCCGTGTAACTTTTCGGATAATCGAGTTTCTACTGGATTTGATTTTTGTATAACTTATGATATTACACACGGACACTAGCTTTCTACGGCAGTCAGTGCAAATTCGCTCAAAATTACACGTTCAAAGATTTTCAAATGCACTTTCTAAGTGTAAATAAATGACACTTTCCACCAGGTGACGACATCCAGGTAATCCAGCGTTGTACCAAGTAAAGTATTACGGCACGGCATAAAAATTTTTAGTTTCGTACTTCAAAAGGTAATAACGCAACAATTATAGCATCACTTTATTTTTCGTCTGTCCGTCTGCCAACATCATTTATCTTAAGTGCACATGGACGTATCAAGCTGAAATTAATATGAAAAATTCAAATTCGAAGTCAACTCAATCAAAAGATACGATCATTTATGCATAGTTTTGGTGCAATTTGTATGAGATTTGCCATATATTCAGAACGTATAGGGTACTCCTTGTGGACATACTGTTATGAAATAGGTGTTTCATAGAAAAAAAAAGTAATGTCATCAAGTATATTTGTAATTCAATTCATACAAAATGTATGCATATACCAACCAACTTAAGTTTGTCAATTTATTGCGAAATTGCGGAAGCCGGGTTAGCATTTAACCGATTATTTTTTATTATAAAATCTCCCTTATCAAATTACCTAGTAGCTAATTGTTGTAGATGATATATGTCCAAAAAATAAATGAAAATAATATAAGTCACTAGCTATATAATCTAATATATTTTATTAGAAAAGAAACGTTATTTTCTATATACCAGCACGTCTATATGCGGCTATTTCCATTGCCCTGAATGCGATAAGATGAGAGGATAATCTAGATATTTCGTCACATCTCAGTAACATTGTGGCTTACAGTCGTGCTGGTCTAATGACAATTTCTGACTTGCATCACTTTATAATATTACGAAACGCTTGGCAAATATTTCAATGAATATAGACAAAAAAAAAAAAAACAATTATACTCATTCTGGACACGCTCTAGGAAATGACTTGTGAAAAGAACTATAGTGAATCAGAGTTAGTACGTAGTAAAAACATATAGGTACGTCATGGTTATCAAATGAGAAGTCACGGTGACGTTGGCCATATGGCAAGAGAGATGCGTAAATAAAATTACATATATGTTTCCTTAAAAACAATTGTCGAGGCTGTCGCGGCGCAGTGGTATAGGCGTAAACGCGACGGTTTTGGGGTCGATTTCCGCTCTGGGGAATTAATATTTATGATGATTTCCACGTTTTCGTTATAGTACTTTTAGCAAAAAGAGCGACATTCGCAATGTCTCGAATCACTCAACACGCAATGTCTCGAAAATTTAGCGGAAATTTTTAAATTTAAAAAAAAAATAACATTATGTCCTCTATCTATCCTGGTGTATACGGGATAAAGTGAAAAAATCCTAAAGTAACATTAATAATATACATTTATCGTCGATATAGCAATCAAACACACATCGCAATCAAACCCAAAAAAAAACCAAATTCGCATTTTGTCTATTACTTACATAAGTAACAAATTGTATTCGAGGTGATTTAATATTAAATTTAATCTGTTAAAATGGTTTAATATTATATATATTTTCCTCTATCAGATATATATATATATATATATATATATATAAGTTTATACAGTTATGGTACAAGGTTCAACAGTATAATTGACATTAGAAGTCCATTTCCGTCAATTGCGAGTCGCCTTCAAATAATATTAAGTTGTACAGATTTGTTTTACAAGTTACACACACACACACATACATATTTGCCACCGGAAACAGGAAGTACCTACTATAACTTTATTTAATTAAAGTTGATAGAACTTTTAAACAAATATAGAAGTAATTATATTGAAGGTATATTAATACAAGCTTTAAAGGAACAGAGTATTTTTACACTGGGTTTTCATGTTCTCTCTCTCTCTCTCTGCCTATATTATTCCTAGAGCATGATTGCATCTTGCAAATATATTCACATACGTATCTATACAGTTTGAATTTAATTACATGGAGTGACTAATGACATGTTCCAGCAATCTGTTTCAATGAAAGCGTGTTCTGCGCCTGATAAGCTTATGCAGTGTGAGGTCACGAAATAAAATGTAAACTTAACCATGATGATAGATGATTTTTTTGCTGATATAATATATATAAAAATAAATCATGCATTAAAAAATATAGATACTATGTGTATATACTTATATTGAAACTTTTCGCGTTAAAACTTCTAACACTAAATCTTAAAAAATATTAGAAAATTCTTTTTTTTTCTTTTTTAATTAAATCAAATTTTCTTTTTTAAAAATAATTTATACGACTACTGAGCAATTGCAGTTATCATAGCTTATTGTGATATTCCAACTTTCATCGAAGACGTCTTAGACGAAGACGAAGTTAAAATTGAAATCTGATGTCCCTTATTTATTCCTATTTCCTTAATAATTTATATAAATAGATTTATTAAAACAAATGTTTTAATTGTATTATTACTATATATATTATAATTTATTTGATAGTATGACAGAGTATAATAAAGAAATCACGTCTCGCCCTTGGCCTGCTCTTGTCGTTCACGCGCATGCATCTATAGGTCGGCTAATTACTGTGATCGACAAGCTCACCTTTGTCGTGATTTGTAAATTTATATGCAGTTATATGCAATATAGTTTATACAGATTATCAGCTTCATCATGTAGTTTTACTTAAATGTAGAAGAAACATTCGCTTTCAAATTAAACGAAGAAAAAAGTATTATAAAATCACCAATATTCAATTGAGGACAGTCGTGGCAAAGGGGCAGAAAGTGTGCTCCAAAATCAACTGGTTGTGGGTTCGATCCCCACTTGAGTAAAGAAAATATTTATTTAAATTTATGTTTTGATGTCAAGGCAAATCACGGCGTTGAGTTCCGCCACTCAACACGCAATACCTCCAGAATTCGGCGGAAAGTGGGGAAAGGAGTGTGTTTACGCTAGGTTCCCTCATCCTACCTTACTGTGTGCGTAAAGCTGATTTATTTGATTTTACCAATATATAAGTATACCTACTAGTTATTCGGCACCGCCCCTGATTTAAAAGCTATATTTTCATCTAAAAAGTGGAACAAACATCCACCATCGCAAACTTTCACTTTTATAATATTAGTAGGTTTTATTGTTACATGTATACACGAAACACGTGAGTGACAATCACTGGTTAGTTTTACTATTCCTTTCTTATGTAGGTATAGATAGATTTGTTTCGTAATCTTATATAGGTACTAAACACATGAGCGACAATCACTGACTTATTTCATTATCTTGATATTTACATATAAATTTGTACACATTGAGCTCGATTGTAATATATTATAAGTGATAAGAATGTCAATTAACTGTTTACATGTCAATCTCTGGCTCAATATTTTACATTATAGGAATAAAATATTATTTTAAAAAAAAATTCTACTGAGACACTAAGATCCCTTCGCACATTAAGATTCATATTCTGTTAATAGTTTTGTATCGGAATTTATAGGTAGATTTTCTTTTACAAAATTTCAATTCCTTTCAAACCTGCGGCTCTTCGATAACACAATCGCTCTACCGTGCACTAAGTTATACTGTTTTCATTAATAATAAATAAATAAAAAAAATAATTCTTTAATGAATGAAATAGAAACGCAATTATTTATCAAAAGGTAGGAAATTACCCGGGTGATATGAAGGTCGCGCAGTTCAGATTTCGATCATGTAAACTGATTTAGGCTGCTGTTTCGTTGGTAAACATGTTACATAGAAATTTTGTAGAAATCTACAGATATTCAATATATAGTTATTAGCCGTGGTAAAAAAATGCCATCTGCATAGCGGTTAAAAAGAACTTAATCCTTAAGCGGTGTTTTATTAAATGGATAAATAAAAAATACCGAGAAAGGAATATTTATATAATTTACCATTATAAATAATTTAGTATTTTTACATCTACGATATTGTTATTGATAACAAATAATATTAACCAAAAGGAGGATTGACTCTACGACTCAAAGTATAGTATCGCTTGTACATGTGAAGCTGTAGCTTATGTATTATTTAATATTTTGCTAAGTCTGGTCGATGAGGGTCAAGAGAAGTTATTGTATTTAACGTGATCATCTCACGACCGACCTCCAGTCGTCACTAAGAGAGCGCGTGCTCTATATGACACTCTAATAGCTTATAGACTTTATTTATAATTTTTCATAATTGAAAATTTAATAATAATAAATTTAAAATTATAATTTTTTTTAATTGTAATATTCTTCCTTTTCTGTGATATTTGATCTCTTTTCAAAAATGGAATTCTTGTCACGCAAAGTCAAATCAAATGGACAATTTGACACCCGTCAATTGAATGGCGCGCGTGACATTCACGGGGCTAAAAAGTAAGTTTCATCAATACTATTTATTTTATAAGTTAAGCAATAAAGTACTACAATATTAACTTTAAGTGATTATAGAGAAAAGTGAAAAACCCTTTCCTTTTCATTCTTTTCTATAATCACTTGAAAATGTGAATCAAACAGCTAAAAAGTCTCTACTTTTGTATTGAATTAAGCTCTATTAGATATTTACGTATTTAAGTTTGAAATTTACAAATCCACATGAAAAATTGAGTGCACTTAAAAAAAAGTATTTAAAAAAAAATACATTGAATTGAATTTTAGGATTTTGAAATATTTTTCTTTTAAATTTTTCCAGCTATCATTCATTTTGTGAAAGCTGTCTTCTTTGAAAAAGTGATTTGGTAAATATTTTCATAACAATAATGCGCTTATAGTGTATACAATTATTCATATAATATAGTGCAAATAGATTTACAAAATGTACTATCTAGAAAATAATAATAAGTAATTTAAAAACTTAGTTTTTTGTTAGTTAACTAGTATTAATTTTCAGAAAGTAATGGAATGCTCTTGTAAAGACAAAGGGGAATGCTTGGCGTTCCTTTTACGTAGGTAGGCAGATCCTTTTTCTATATAGGTAGAGGTAGATTTATATTTTTTGTAAGTACTAGAATCATATCACGTATATTTTGTTACTATGTAATAATTAATTCGCAAGAATACTTTATTAATGTTAATATTATTGATTTATTGCATTATAAAGCGATTTCGATATCTACCTGTAATTATGATAACAGATAACTACATGAAAATATAATTATGCATATATATTTTAAGTAAATATAAAAATAGAATTTGGATACCGATAAATATAATTTTATCAAATATTATAGATTATTAGAGTTTCATAATGTATTGTTGTTAAAAAATACGAAGATGTTAGATATTTAATTAATTTAAGACACTCAAGTCTGTAAAATAATTTACGACGTGTCTTTCAAATTTCAAACAATGCAGGTTTTTTTAATGAAGTTTTTAATAATATTTAGAATGCTGTAAGAGTTCGGCTTATACGCTTATTTATTTCATTATAAAAAATCGAGAAAACCAAATTTATTATTATAATATCAAAAGAAGTATATTATTTACTAAAACAGGAAATAAATTAAACATACAATAGTATGTAGCCCTCGAGAGTGAAGTCGCGAGAAGAGCATTAGTTGTGTAATTATTGCTTATATTTGTTTAATGTAGAGCTAATTTGGATATCAGAATAATATTTTTGAATGTTTGATATGAACAGCTAAAAGATAAAATTAAAAATAGTATGATTTTGCAGATTTACATTTGCGATATTTTTTCAGTTATTATTTCGACACTAATTAAAATGGGTATTTATTTTATAGAAGTACATAGATAAAACAAAAAAAAATATTTCTGAAGTAATCTTGAGACTAAATCTTTATTCTGCTTTGTATGTTAATTACAAATTGTTTTAATGCTGTTGTAATTCATTGTAACTGTAAAAAGTTGATTTGTATTTTAATAGTTTTATTAAACTATTAATTCCAGGTGATGAATAACAATACAATGAAATTTTAAATATTAATATGAAGAATTGAAGCCAGTCATGGTGCAGGGGCACGCCACAGGCTGTGGGTGCGGGTTCGATTTCCTTTCATGGAAATAAATTCTTGATATATTTGTGGCTCGTTGAGTTCCGCCACGTAATGCTTACAGAATTCGGCCGAAAGTGTCGAACGAAAATGTCTACTTTGCTATGTGAGTGATGTGCTACCAGCGTGAACCTGAAAAAGATAATAACATCAGATTAACGCGGTGGTTGTAGGTTCCCGCTTTCGGAAATTAATTAATTAATTAATTAATTAAATTTTAATATTGACACTGGGTCCTGCCACAGACAGTCTTACCTTACGTCTTACGCGGGACACATGAAAAAAAATTCTGCCCTTGGGAATTAAGTTTAATATTTCCAACCGAGAATAAAACAATTGAATTAATTTAAATACTATTATATTATAAGCATTTTTAAATTATTAAATGATAATATTTAAATATATTATGTAGGTACGTTTTACGGTAATTTAATCAATTACCTTAACAATCAGTTCATTTACATTTAAAAAAAAAATGTGTGGAGCTACCCACTAAACAGCTTTGGTAAAATGTTTTCTTTATTTTTTTTTTCACACACTTGCACAAGGAATGTGCCTGTAGCACAAATTTTTAAGTATAAAAAATTTAAGTTTTTTTCACTTTGATTTCTAGCTAATATTTTATAAGGAAAAATATATTTTATTATTTAATAAATAATCTAATCATGATATTCATATCAAAATATAACACCAAAGGGTGTCACACAATCTCCAAACCACACCACTACCAGTATAAAGATATAAGCAAGATACGAAAGTTCACCGACCGCCATCTATTATCGAGTGGCCGCAACAGGAAGTGGTTCATATAGGTACTTTATACTGAAAAATTTTCCCATTTTCCCAGGAGCGAGGCCGCCATGACCCCTCATCCCGCACCCCCCGCCGCTCGTGACAAAAACTTCGCACACTTTGCCAACAGCAAGCAGTCTCTTACTGACACTCGAAAGACGTGCACGTTAGAAATGGATCGCGATCGTATCGGCGTTTGGGGCTCCGGTGACGGACAGTCCAACAGCAAAGTCTCGGGGCTCGACCGGTTGAAGCACCCCGGGTTGAACAAGGTCAGTTCGTATGTTTAGATATTGTGACAATCAGCTGATGTTTTCAGGTTAGAATTGTATAAGTTGTTCCATTCAGTTTTTATTTACAGTAGAAATATTGTTACGTTTATTCTGTTATGTCAGTTAGCCCACTTTGGTTGAAGCCGCTATTGCGGTCTAAAGTTCGATAGGGGTGTCAACAAACGTTAAAAGTGCATTGTTTTGTAATGTTATGTAAATAAATACTTGCATATTTAAATTTCATTCTATGTATGTATCTATATCGTATTTTACGAAAGTTCTATTCAAATATATGTGTATTTAAAATAATAATAATAATGTAGAGTTATCATTTAGATACACAAAAAATATATAAGTTTATTAATATGTAAAGTTTTATTTGGAATTTTATACACAATGAAATTTAAATATTAGCTTAACTACACATTAAATATTAATGAATATTATAATACAACTCTAAGCCAACTACAAACAGTGTCACCAAATAATAACATGGGAAATCACCCTGTACCCAAATCAATACCTCGTGTTCCACCCTTGCCGCTCATTGGAGTGAACCCGCTCGCCAGGTCTTATTCGAGGGGGACTGTTGAGTAGGTGCTCAGTGCTACTTTAATACTACAGGCATAATAGACTAAAGTACTTTAAATTCATATAATAATTCGTTGAATTGTATTTTCGGCGTTACGTTTGAAATGATTTATGGAACTAGGTTATGTCGTAGTTCTAAATGCTAAGAAGAGAGAGAGCGAGAGAGCTCCAGCTAGCTATAGCTATATAATCCTTACTATTTGCTCAATTAATTATAACAATTAATGACATAATCAAACTAGAAAAGAATTTATTTTTTTACTCTTTACTATAACTTAAATATATATATATATATAGATAGAGATATATATATATATCTCAGACAGAGTAGGCAGATGGTATGTAGAGTTAAAACACACAGGTGCTCACTTTCCGCCGAATTATTATTTATTACTTGCAGTCAAGCCTTATCTAAAGAGCTGCGTCACTAGCATCGTATATAATCTATTATCACAATATCTTGGATCTCTTCATATCTTAGATCTTAACTTTTAAGGAAGATAACTTGCAATATACGTAAAATATCTTGATTGCAAATCACGCTGTAACTTACGCGCGGTGATTGTGAACATTAAACATAGTGTGGCGTTAGGTTCCGTTACTTATTAGGACCTTTACATTCTACTGTACATTCTACAGTGTGAGGCTGATTTATTTTTTTTACTTTGTATAATGCGGAAGACATGTAAACACTTGTAGTCTCTACACCTTAATATAGTCAAAGGAATGTATTAAAAGACAACTTCCTCTCTTAATTTAACAGTCAACAAGCAATATAGACATACAATGGCAGTTGTTGACTCCAAATACGATACGCGTGTATGTTGATCGAAGGATTGTTGAACTTTTCGAAGAGTTGATAAGCTCCTCCTATTACAAAAGTCGGTTAATTGAACTAGACTAAAATAATATTGTAAATTTATCTAATAATTAATTTATATATTTAAATAATAGATCATAGAGTGGTTATTATTTATATAGTAATATTTCAAAACAGATTCAACTACATAAAGTATACGTAGTATTTTAATATTAAGTATATTTTGGTACATCATTCTTTTTTCCTTATTAACATCATTTACATTTTTATATATTATATAGAGTTAGTTAGTTGTATCATTTATTTCCTTCGGGAGAACGTTTAATATTTGTATTTCAACTATATTTTTGTCATTGAAATCGAAAGAGAGTGGAGAACATAGAGTGAGAACAAAGAATAGAGAAAGTAGGGAAGTATACTCGTTTTTTTTGTATAATTTTTCCTGTTAATATATACAGAAAAAAAAACAGTAATATGTTAAAATATTATCCTTAATAAAAGGTCTGCGACTCTACGAGGAAAATGACATTCTCAATTTAATAAAGAAGCTTAGAAAGGAAGTGCTTAATAAACGACATTACTTTCTCACTGCCTTAAATTTCGCTCTCAACATTTCATAAATTAGGATATTAAGAGAGATCTTCTACGACTTTTTATCTTTGTTTGTAAGAAAAATAATATTATAGTAAATTAAAATTGAACAAACTTTTGTGTTATATTGAGTATAAAATCAATGTAAGAAAATGAAAAGAAACAAACTAAGAAAACTTACAACTGACGTTGGAGGTAAAATATTACAGAAATGGACAAACCTGAGGGAAAACCACAAGTTACGCGTATTGTTTGTATATGTAAGTGATATTTGCAGTGGCACTTGGTCGAAGAAAATCATTTGAACATTTTCTAGAATGATACAGACATATTTTGGTATAAATATAATATATTAGTGTTATCAACACGGATATACACCAAATCTGATAGGAAATAAGTGATGGATCACTTGCATTATATCATAATTTAGCTAATAATAAATAAGTCTCATAGTGTTGATAGTGTTGTAAAATTAATTTATAGATAGTGTTTAATTTTTGTTGATTTAATAGTTAATTTATATTATAATAGCTGTAGTGACATTACACAAACATTCAATTCATTTTTAGCGCATGGGCAATTCGTTTACTATAGATTATATGATCAAATGCCTTGTATACGATTCCATAAGGAACATGCATTTTTATAAATAAAGAAGATTTATATTTTCTTTACTTTTGCCGCAAAAGTGTTAGATTTATTAGATTTATTAGACACGTTCAATTACTAAATAAAATAAATAAGTCAGCTCCACGCTGTATCTCGTCCACATCAGCAGAGGCAGAGGGAACCTCGTGTTAAGACACTGTATTCTCCATTTTCCGCCGAATTCTGCAGGCATTGCGAATTGATGATTTGATTTGACTGATTCCAGAACGAAGAAATGAAAGTAAAAAATAAATATTTCCTTTTCCTCGACTGGAAATGTAACCGACAACCAGTCGATTTTGCAGCACACTTTGTGCCACTGCGCCACGACTGGACTCAAAGCTAATAACTAATAGCATGATATCTCGCCGTAAATCCTTAGTTCCATAATATGATAGCGCCGATATCACGTTATTGGCACTTAAAAATATCGTTGTCATGGCAACGTGTTATTGCACAAATTGCTTTCTTTGTTATAAGTGTTAGTTTTTATTTAACTATCGGTCTAGAAAGTCAGTGTTTGTGTTTGAAATGTGATAAAATAGGTTTTTTTTTATCTAGATGTAAACAAACAGTTTGAAGCGGTCACATGTTTAATGATAGCGTTGTTGATGGAATTTAATTTGCGAATATTGACTTTTAAAGTAAATATTCGCAATCTTTTGTAAATAGTAAAATTATTTGTGTAGAACAAAATTTTTTTACTATTTATATTAGTATTCGGAATGAATATTTCATAAATTATTGTTGGTGGAATGAATGCATAAAGTCTATATCAAGAAATATTTATTGATATATGATATAAAAATAACCAAATGTGTTAATATCACGTTGACATTCGTTAAAAATTTATTTTCTAGTAAAAATTACATAATATACTAGAAGGTTCTTTTTATATTTTTTTTAAATAAAACCACGTTGATAAGCTCACAGAGCGCCGTGCCTTTTTAGTGATGGACGTGGTGGTATATCAACAGGATACTTGTAACAATATAAACTCAGTCAATGGAACTGACCTACCTACCTACCTACAGGTAGACTCTCAAACTTGAAAGTGGTAGGTCTGGACGCCCTGGCATCTCAGTGTAATTAGTCCCGCACATAGCAAATATTTTATATTTAGCTTCCTCGAATGGGGACAGTCCCATTCATAATTCGAGGAAAATGCATTTGATAATGCACAATTTGCGCTTACAGTCACACGCTTGTGCCGGCGCGCCACGCGTGGCCTCAATGTAATCAAATTAAATATATACTTTATCATTTGTATATAAACTTGCATTAATTATGTTTTATGGTTGTTTCGCCTAACATTAAAATATTTTCTCGATTTCACGTACAAAAAAATATGCAAATTCTTAAGTAATTTTAGAAGAATTTCTTACAACTTCGCGCCCTTGTTGCATTAAACGTGTACGAGTGTTGTTGCAAAATTTTCTAAAGAAATTGGAGTAGAACGAAGTGGAGGCCGCACATATGAATTATCAGTTATAATTGAGTTTCTTGATATTTTTGCGTCACATATCCTTTCAGTTACGTCAGTGTTGAGTTACGTCGCTTTGCAATATCTCACGCACGAAGAAACATATTCGTTTATGGTATTGCAGATTTTTTAAAAATAATTTACTTTATAATAATGGTTGTCAATTATTATTTATTTAATATTTACATTTCCTCGCTTTAGTAACGCGCGGGGGAAAGTGGGCAACGGAGTGTCTTAACACTAGTTTCTCACTGCTATAGGTGGGATATAGCGCTTAGCTGAAAAAAAATATATACATTACCTAAAATTACAGATATAGCCATACTAATATGAGTTTTTATAAAATCCTTTAATCCTTATAAAACACCTGTTGCAAAGTTCGTGATCTTGACCATCAAAATTATTGCCGATAATAAAATATAAAGTCGCGCGTGGAGTGTGTGTGACTACGGGCTGCAATCACTTTATACGGATTGTCTCATGTGCCCAATGTATAATATGAAAAATGCATTTTTTCATACATTAGACATTCTTATTACATAATTGCAAACTTCTTCTTCTTTACTATCATTAAACGATATTTAACCGACGGAAAACAACTCAAGGACGAACTTTAATCTTCTTTTCTCAGTATTCTTCTATCAGCGAGTCTTGATTGGTCTCCACATATCTTTGTTGTCGGTAGTCGTTAATAATACTGGGTTCAACTAAGAACTGATATAAATCTTGATAAATCCTCGCTCCAAATTCCTTACAACCTCCAAGAGCTTTGACCTTAATCTCGACAATATGATATGTGAGGCGGTACTCGGTACACGCCCCGGGCTGACCAACTTTGTACGAACGAAGGTTCGCAGTTGTAATAAAATTATTATTAGGCTCATTAGTGTGGACCGTAGAATATATTCGCTTAAGGCCAGTCGTGACAAGTATGCAAGTAAACGCGACAGATTGTGGGTTTGATTCTCACTGGGGGGGGGGGGCGTGAAATATTTAATATTTTCTTTTTCTCGCTTTCGTGTCGTCACACGCAATTCCTACAGAATTCGAAAACTTAAGTTTCTTTATGGGAACGGAGTGTCTCAATACTAGGTTCTCGGGTTTTCTCTGTCTACTGTCTGCTGCTACGTGCGTCGTCGTCAGTTCATCATACTCGTGAATATTTTTTAACATCATTCTGCACTAACTATTAGAATATGAACTGAAGTTTATATTTTTTTATATACTTTTACATAGATTAAAATTAAGCGTAAATTGTCATACAGTATGCTATACACTATATTTAGTTTTCTTATTTTCAAAATTGGAAGATAGAAAAGTAGTAGATATCTAATAGTGAACTTATAGAAACATTTATCAGGGTTTAATTTAAATCAATATTTATAGATAAAAAAATATTAACAACGAAGACATATTTATTGATCGTCACTTCAGGCGCGCTAGTGCATTTTCTAATAACGTAAACATGTCATACTGTTTACCAATAACTTAGCTTTTAGTTCCTCCACAGACGTGGCACTTGCACTATCATAATATACATTTGTGTCCTATAAAATATATTAAAAAACTACTACTAATTTATCCATAAGTGTTGCAGATTTTTGCTTTTTATAATATATTTGTATAAGTATTGAAGATTTGATATGTTGTACTCGTGACCCCATTTGTTTAAGTAAAAGCTTTTGGATGCCGTCGTAAATGTTTGTATTGACGTAATAAGAGCACATCTTCAAAGCACAAAGGAAGAATTTTATTGGATGATCTCGACTGGAAAATTGGTTGAAGCTACGACTCATAGCTCAAGGAAATATAAGGAAATTTTAGTACTGTAAAGAAAATAACATATTCGAGGAGAAAATTTTATGTGTTCGCGAAATACGCGATAAAAGGAATTCAATTTAGCAAAATTGAAAATGGATAGAGACTGGTGGCAGCTGACGCCACGCCGGGAGCTCTACAGTATCCCGGATAGCTTAGCAGCGCACGATTCACGGGTAACACGTTTAAAACTGTGTAATCTGTTTTATTTACATTTTTCTACCGTTTAATTTTGTTTCTTAACATAATAAATGATAAGAATTTAAATTTAAGCAGTATGTGAAAGGAAAATAATATATTATTCAATTGAACTACCGTCGTATCGTTACATAGTTCATTCTGGTCGGACATAAAAACGTGAATATTATATTCAATTACAGCAGGTACGGTTACACCTACGAGTACGTGCGCAGCGGCAGGTGAACTGTTGGTAACGTCACAGCCGCGCCTCCCGACGGCGCTGTATGAATAATAATATAGTTAGCACTTCTCAATACGTTTAAATTATATTTTTGAAATTATAAAGTCTTCATTTTCTTCTATTCTAATATTATAAATCTAAATACGCTGCTGCTATGAATTGAGTTATTTGTTTGTGTTGAGATATTTGTTGTGGCAGAGCCACGTCAGGCACATAAAATATGTTATACCTAACTAGTTATTTCAGTTTGTCCACGGGTGAAATCTAGCATATACTTAAGATATTTAAATTATATTTTATTAAGCATTTCCTTTGAATGGTTTTTGAAAAAGCCATGCTTTTGCTTTTTGAAATGCATTCATTGGCATGCATTAAACTGAGCAGAGAATTTAACTAAATACATCCTATAATTTATATTTAAACATTTTAGTAATACAAGTAGTCAGTAACAGTAATAAATGGTTAATTCTTAAAAAAATAATGTTTGTACTTACTTTAATCTGCTGTATTATGACTATTTGAAAGTCGTTAATTATAAGCGCACACAAATGCACAGGCTACTATACAAACATCCTAATAATAAATAAATAATATTTTTTATAATGTTTATTTCATAAATGTACAACATTCGTATTAACGTATTTGCACGCAGAGACGCTTACATAGAGATGGTTCATATGAAAAAAATATCGCCATTTCAAATGACGAGTCGACGAAGTCCGAGGTATCGGTCACCTTTATTGCGTCACTTGACATGGGGAGGCGTGACTCGTTGAAAACTACCGGAACTCAAAAATAACTAAACTATAAACGACATTTGAAAAAAATTGCGCAACTAGCGATGATTCTTGCAAATTTAAACGGCTGTTAATCAAAATATTAATATTATATAATTTAAATAATTCGTGAATATATATTACTATACCAAAAAATGTATATCACGTTTTGTTCTCTATCTCTATCATCTATTTGTCCCATTGTTTGAAATACTATTAAAATACTATTAAAATATAGGATTTCCATTATACAACTTATATAAAATTAACATTATATGACTGGCTCTCTTTCTCTCTCTCTCTCTCTCTCTAACAGCTAGAATAGTATATTTTTGGGCATTCCGGTTACATATAACCGGAATGATAGAGATATTCATTATGTTAATGTTTAATTTTTTTATATTATATATATATTCAAAAAAAGTAAGTTTCCATTTATAACGATAGCCGTTTTAACCTTGATGAGTTTAAAGTATTCACGAGTGGAGTTGTTAATTTCCGCACTTTGTGCGTGTCGTGATCGATAGGGAATTAGGTGTTGCAGCTACGAGTATCGCCTGTATGTCACAGATGATAAAAATTATTTATATTTATATATTTATGTTAATTATCTCAATGCGTTGACTTCTGGAAAATTGGGCGAAAACGGGGAGTATCGTAACATTAGGTACCCTCTGTTCTCCCTGCTATGCAGGAAAGATATTTTTTGTCACCATACAGCTGAATTCATAATTATTTTTACCTATCTTATATCTATATTCTTTTTTACACTCGTCGACAAGAATTTAATGATTCAAAATGACGCCATTTATTAAGATAGGTTATGCACATTTTTTTTCATTTATAATAATTGAAATTCTTAGATCAGATATTCTCGACAGCCATTACATATTAATGGTGGCATGACTCATATCATTCAGGCCTGACTGAAGTTGTCAAATCATCAATTAGTTCATAACTAAATATATTCTCTCTTCCTCAGGGTATGGCATTTTCCATCGAAGAACGCCAGGCCCTCGGTATCCACGGACTTTTGCCCCCAAGAGTGAAGAGCCAAGAGGAACAGGTGCAGCTGTGCAAACTCTCTATCGAAAGATACGAAGATCCTCTCAATAAATACATCTACCTTATGGGACTTCTTGTAAGTAATTATATAAATAGTTATTATAATTTCGTATTCTAATCAATTTTGATTACCAAGAGAAAATATGTCGTAATTTTAATTTTATTTTTGTCTTGTCTCTAATACAATCTTTATTTGGATGGGCATAGATATTATAGTAATGTTATACTAAATTTGTGTAATTTATACCAATTAAAGCTATAAATCCGTCCAAGTTGTCAAGCTAATGTGAAAAAAAAATCTCTACCAAACTCGATGAATTCTAACAGATTCAACCATGGGTTTTGTATTTATATGCCAATGAACTTTATAGTTCGTATCCAAAATTATTTATAAATATTATTTCTCCATAGTAAAAAATGCTATTTCTACATCTTTTACACATTTGTTTTTTTAAATAGTATTGTAATACATATTATCTATATATTATATACTAGTATTTTAATTTACACCTGGTAAACTCTTATGTAGAACTGTAGTATGTGTAATATATGTCGTAGTAACCGAATAAATCAATATGCTTTTAACTTTAGTAGACTTATAAATACGAGAATAATGGACGCAGTAAAAGAGCTTTTCTGTCATATTTTTGGGGTTTTATTGGTATATCAATTTATAGTTTCTGTGGTATATATACTATGTAGTATGAATACATTATATATTAATAATATAAATAAGCCAGGACACGCGACTGGTGGTGGGTTCGATCCCCGCTCGAAGAAATGAAATATTTATTTAAATTTATATTTTAATTTCTTCGCTCTGGTGTCTAGGCAAAGCGCGGTAACACGCAATGCCTCCAGAATTCGGCAAACGGAGTGTGTTAACACTCGGTGTCCTCTGCCTACCCTGCCGTGTGCGGGATACAGCGTGAAGCTGATTTAATTAAATTTTTAATAACGCTTCTTACATTTTGCAAAGCCATTTTTTTATTCTTTCTAGGACCGCAACGAACACTTGTTCTACCGTTTCGTCGGTGAGAACGTGGCAGAGTGTATGCCCATAGTGTACACGCCCACAGTGGGGCTCGCGTGCCAGAAGTACGGCCTCGTGTACCGCAGACCGCGCGGTCTCTTCATCACCATTCACGATAAAGGACACATTTATGATATTTTGAAGAACTGGTAACTTTACTTTTTTATAGTTTAAAATTTTATATAGTTAAGTTATGCCTCCCAGAGGTATTAGTTTAAGCTCCATTCTGCTACGTGAACTTTAAATAGATTCATCTAAGTTGAAATAACTTCCTTTTGTCTGAAGGTGACGAACAAAACCGTGAATAGCGAATAATTTTGCTGTTAAAAAGATATTTTTTTCTGTATTGAACATTTTTATAATTTATAATACCAATATCTATAGCCCAGCGTAGCCTTTAAATACATATTTCATTGTTATGAGGTGCATAATTCTGACTACACTATGACTGACTATATTATAAGCACTAAGGTCTGAGGTCGATTTTGAGATGAAATTTTCATTCACAGATTTGTAATTTATGTAAGAAAACGGTATCTCAAGATTGATCTCAGACTGGAGTGCGTTTTATAAATACGGGCCTTAATGCCAAATTGAACAAATTTGAACTTACAACTATCGCATGTCATTTCTAATTGCTGTGCCTTATAACGCTTCTATTTTCTGCAACTTACAAATACATAGATTTTTTTACATAGATTGAACTATAAGCAAACCTCAAACTCCCATCTCGTACGATTTATGGTTCGATAGCATTAAAAAATATTTGTATCTTCTTGACCATTTGGAAAATCCGCTTACAACATACAGCCTTTTACAAAACGCGTTGTCATCGTCATGACGTAATCTCTATCGCTCTGAAAATTGTCATACGAATTGCCTCCTATATTTGTATTGTGGAATTTTCGATACTGCGTGACGTCACGGTGTTCCAAATATGGCATTGAAAGTTGATGACGGATCATACACGGAACTAATCATTATAATTGTAATGTAAAGCAATTTACAATACATATATAATATATTTATTTTAATTGCAAAAAAAAAATACTAAAAACTAAAAAAAAGTCGAGCTCCATTCTTCGACTATGGCTGTCAAATGTCATTGCAATCTTCATCACCAGGAAGCTTCAAGTTTCATTGCTATGTTTTCTTAATATACAATACTACTATACCTTTAGGCCCGAAACGGACGTTCGAGCCATAGTAGTAACAGACGGCGAGCGCATTCTGGGCCTGGGGGACCTGGGCGCGTGCGGCATGGGCATCCCCGTGGGAAAGCTGGCCTTGTACACCGCCCTGGCGGGCATCAAGCCGCACCAGACGCTGCCTATTACGCTTGGTGAGTTGAATGTTGTGATTGTTTTCTTAAATATATATTCATTTTTTTAATGCTTAGATTTTTGTTCAGGTTCACGCTGTATTCCTTGTAGTGTATGTGTAGCAGGGTAGGCGGAGAGAAGCTAGTGTGAAGACACTCCGCTTTGCTTTTAGCAAAATTTTTGCGGCATTGCTTGTTGAGTTGAGTGACTTGGTGCCAGAGTGAGAAATATCTCTTCTCCTAATATCATATATCACATCCAAATACTGAACGGGGTAAATGTAAAATTGCGTCCCCAGTGATTTTCAGCGTTGCGCAAAGCAAAATTTCAGCGTTGAGTTCCGTTACTCATCACGCAATGACTGGAAAATTGGTTGGAAAGTCGAAAACGGAGTGTCTTAATAGGTTTTCTTTCCCTGCCTACTCCGCTGTAAGCGCTGTAATCGGGCTACAGTTTGAAGCTACGACTATAAATCTAAGTATAATAATATTAGTTCAGGTGGGTAAATCTGTCTGCTCTATTTTGACAAAGGCCTCTTTCTCTTACTTATCATTTTTTTCTATTCTTAATAATAACCGTGGCTTTTATTTGATCCTCTCTTCTTTTAAATTCTCTACCCCGTCTTTTATTCCTTTTTCTGGAAATCAATCAGCACCTTCTACAAATGTAAATATATTTAACTACAATTCCAGATGTCGGCACCAACAATCAAACGATGCTCGACGACCCTCTCTACATCGGTCTCCGACAAAACCGAGTCCGCGGCGCCGCTTACGACGAGTTCATAGACGAATTCATGCAAGCTGTCGTCAGGCGATTTGGACAGAACTGCCTCATTCAGTTTGAGGACTTCGCCAATGCTAACGCTTTCCGTTTGTTGGCCAAGTATAGGGGGAAGTAAGTTTGATATTTGTTTCTTAAAAAGATACTATTTACTTTACAATCATAAAAAACTGAGATATTATTGTTTTTACGTTTTTAAGAAAAAAAAACGTTTTTAATTTTTCCTTCTCTATCTTTTTCTGTACGACACAAGGGAAGGTAATGTTCATAAGTCTATATATGTATGTATATACTTATACAGTTTACCGTTTTTAATTATTCTTACCTCAATCTATTCGCCTCAACTGTGTAAGTATTTATTAGACACGACAACAATAAATTTTGCCAGAGCGATAACCAAACAGACAGACAGACATATTGTGATAAACCAAACATCATTAGTCCTTTTTATTAACACTTTTCGATACCATTTAAAATTGTTTACACAATTATATTCATCATTAATAATTTTCATATTTATAAGAGGTAAAAATAACGCATAAGCGTGTTTTTTTTAAATTTTATAATTGTTATTTCACAGATACTGTACATTCAACGATGACATCCAGGGCACGGCTTCAGTCGCAGTGGCGGGACTCCTCGCCTCTTTGCGCATTACTGGGAAACGGTTGTCCGACAACGTGATAGTGTTCCAGGGGGCTGGAGAAGTGAGTCACTTTGAATTTAATTACTTCTATTTTGTGTGGTGTATGTACGTTAGGAGACTATCAACTCCTGTTGGGTTTGGGTAATATGCCCAATAGCTTTAACTAATTGAGGTAAATAATGCGTGGATGGTGCTCAGTTGGTTCATATCCCTATAGAATTTGTTTTACAATAATTTCTTTACATAAAACACACACCAAGTTAGACTAAAGTCAAAGTCCACCTTTGAAAAATGAATATAATGCATATCCCCGAATGGGGGATCGAATCCTCAACTGTCAAATGTAGTCAGATGCTGTGTCGCTGCACTATAATGCTTCAATGATACTTAGACAAAACTCTTTATTGCATACATAAAGAAAATAAAAAAATACAAGACAAATAAGATTACCAATATAAAAACAGATATAAAAAAAAACAATAAACACAATGATAATTAGTATTTGTTAGAATAATTAATATTTTTTTCCAATAGGCTTCTCTGGGTATCGCGGAACTTTGCGTAATGGCGATGAAGAAGGAAGGCACCTCTGACGCAGACGCTCGTTCTCGCATATACCTCGTGGACTCCAAGGGGTTGGTGGTGAAGGACAGGCCGGAAGGAGGACTTAACGAGCATAAACTGCATTTTGCTAAGGACTGTCCTCCCATCAGGACTTTAGCGGAAGTCGTCACTATGGCGAAACCTACTGTTTTGATTGGTGAGTTTAATTTTTTTTTTCATATATGTTTTATTGTAAAATAAGAGTATAATTCATTTTTAAATATTTTTATACAAACGGTACTCTTACTTATATTTAATATTTACAATATTGATTATCAAGCAATATTTTATCTTATCAACATTATCTATCGTCTTCAAATTCTACACACGGCAAGAAACAATGAAGTACGACATTTACAAAATCTTTTTTGAAAGCAAAAAAATATATATGTATATCCAAATGCAGCAGCTTAACGACTACTACTGACTTCAGTTTGGATTCGTTTCCTCGAGTGGGAATCAAATCCACAATGTCTGCGATAATTGTGGATTTCATTTCCACTTGAGGAAATGAATTATTGACTCACTATCGCTTTAGGTACAAAAACCAAACGCGGCGTTGAGTTCCGCTACTCTTTACTTACTTCACGCTGTATTCCTAGTGGGGTATACAGAGAGATTAAGACTAAAGTAAGGGTCCGCTACTCAACACGTAATGTTTCGAATATTGGGCGGAGTGTCTTAACAATAGCTTCCTTCTGCCTGTTCTGATATATCCTGGTATAATAATGATATAATTGACTCCAGGCGCGGCGGCCATCGGCGGCGCTTTCACGCCGGACATCTTGAAGACCATGGGCGCTAACAACGAGCGGCCCGTAGTGTTCGCACTCTCCAACCCCACCAGCAAGGCGGAGTGCACCGCCGAGCAGGCCTACTCCTACACCGATGTGAGTTGATTATTGATAGTGGGGTTACTTAGAAAACTTAATAAGGGTTTTTTTTATTGCAATATGTTTAATTCCCCAATGGAGAACTTGTAATATTTAGTTTAATTAATAAAAATTTTTTTCGTTTACAAGGCTTAGGCAATAAAAACATCACTCAATACTTATCTAAAATGCAATAGTTTTAAAATAACTAATAAATATAATTCACACTACGTGGAATAATCAGTGAGAGAAGCGGGACTATGCCTGTCCCGATCGAGTCAATTTTTGTGTTAAAAATGAAGATATCCCGTTTTGGCAGAATATTTATCGGGATATCTGGCAACGCTGATTTCCACAACGTCATCCCGAAAAAGATACGTGGCGATAATTTCTTAAAATCATCTAAAAAAATTTTCCTCCAAAAAATAGCCTCCATAATTCGGTGGAAATTGGGGAACAGTGTCTTAACGCTTGGTTCCCTCTGCCTACTTTGCTATATGAAGGGCACAGCGTGAAGCTATTTTAATTATTTATTATATATAATTTAACAAACAGGATCGTGCAATATTCGCGTCCGGGTCCCCGTTCCCGGACTACCGCACCAAGGACGGGCGCGTCCTCCGCCCCGGACAAGGCAACAACGCTTACATCTTCCCTGGACTAGCGCTGGGCATCATTAGCTCTGGGATCGTTGATATATCTGAGGACTTCATACTTTTGGCTGCTGAGGTTTGTGTTGTTGTATAATTATTTTTGTCGTCTATCGATTGTAGTTTATATAAAAAACGAAAAGAAAATTCCTAAAATCAACATAAATGAGCATAACGTCAAGTTACATCAGGGCGGTCACGACTTGTCGACCGTACTATATATTAAGATATTAGGTTGAGGCTATAGAGTAGTTAATTAATATCTACATCTTTTTGTTCGTTACAATATAATAGACATGGGGAACGGAGTGTCTTAACGCTAGGTTCCCTCTGCCTACCCTGCTGTGTGCGGGATAAAGCGTGAAACTGATTTATTTAATAGACATTACAAGACAATATTATGATTACATAAAAAAAGTAATTTAAGCTATACATTTATAACACATATAAATATAAAATGATAAATTAGTATAATTTAATATAATTCACAGACGCTATCAGAAATAGTATCACAAGAGAATCTAGACCAGGGCAGTCTCTACCCGCCCCTCGCGGACATACAGGAGTGCTCCATCAAGATCGCTAAGAAGATCGTCGAACACGCGTATGAGACTGGTATGTTATATTATTTATAGATTAAGAGATGCATTAATTCTACGGTACTGATCGCATCTATTATTAACTATATATAACAAATTAACGCAATCCCCCATCCCCAGGTAAGGCGTCAGTACAGCCGCAGCCGCTGGACGCGGAGGCGTTCATCCGCGCGCAGGTGTACGACGTGCGGTACGCGCGCGCGCTCCCGCCCGTGTACGAGTGGCCCGCAGGCGACCGCGCGCCGCACGTCAACATGGCTTGAATTTATACTATGCGACGGCATATTCGTTAATTATGTCACGCTAATTTATTGTTTTATTGATATATTGACCCCTTCACCTGTCCTTGTCACGTTCAGCATCACATCCCACATAGTTGAACACATATCTGAAACCCCTATTTCGTGTGACGGCACTTATTTTGCAATTTTAATATATTTTTTTTTAAATTAAATTGAAATCGATTAAGTTTGAACAATTGTTAGGGCAATATTTTTTACGATCGTCGTCTGTTTTTATAATAATGATACTCTGTTCACTCACGCTTCAAATTCTATGCCTTAAGAAAAAAAAATTTTTTTTTTTTTCAATTTAAAATGTATTATACATTCTATTTAGTGTTGTGACGAAATCGTAAGGTGCAAATTGTGAAAATATATTTGGCACTGCAGCGCTGTTGTTGTGACGCGGATTCTATTTTCGATGTGATATGACGTGATATACACTATTTCTTTCGGGTATATTTGCTTTGCCAAATGTCTACACTTTATTTTAAATTCATAAAATACAAAAAATGCAAAGATCTGCGTCGACATGGTGTCTAATAATAGACGTTTCGACAATCAACATTCCAAATATTAAATTTTTTCGCTAAATCTTCTCTTATGTGGAATTATTTGTTAACCATATCGAATTTATTTTCTACTTTTTTTAATTAGTTTTTGTGATATTTAGTGAGATTTAGGAAGAGTGATATGGATTGTAAGAAATCGTTAACACTAAACAATGTTTGGTTAAATTGCAAATTTATTTATTTATTGTTATTTTTTGACACCTATTTAGAGGATGTAGCTTTTAATACTTAAAAAGCTTATTTTAAAGGACTGGATTCGATGCAATACTTTGTAAAGCATTTTGATTAAAAAATATCATTAAAATTATTGTTTATTTTATTATGTACCTATTATCCATAAGATATCCATTAGAAGTATTCTTAATGACCCATTTCAAAAATCAATCTATGAATCATTGTCAATATTGATGTGCCAAAGGAAGTTTCGTGAACAGCCCTGGTGAATGACCCAATTGTCGGTGGAAGTTGTATAAATGTAAAATATTGATTTATTCATTACTGAGATTGCCATTGTCGAAGGAACGTGTAAATGTTTTCTTTTTAATGAGCAAACGAATAAGAGACAATATGGAAATGATGAAAGAACATGAATTCTGAAAACTAATCAATAGTATGCACAGATTTAAAAATAATATAAAGAAATTTAGGATTTTTTTATACTTTCCTCATCTGCTCTTGATTCAATCTACAAAAGAAGAAATTAAAAATAAAACAAAAGACCATTTCAGACCAACAGTCTTTAATTGAAGTAATTATTTATAAATACAAATTGAGAAGTACCGACTCACAACGAAATATAGCCTAGTTTATAGCCTAGATTATGTTCGACAAAATAATTATATCACTTATCACTTCATAACAATGTTCGTGTCCGCACGCGCGTCGGCGAGTGTCGACGTGCGGTGTCGGCGAGCGCGCGACTGGCGGCCGGTCGTGTCGGCCAGCGTCGGCTGCGCGCCTCACCTGCTCAGCGAGTGCGAGCGCTCACGTGACCCGGAACTCTCACCGTTGCACCGCGCGCGGTCATTGCCTATAAAACGTTTTGAATATTCATATATATGCACTATTAATATGTAAGATTGTTTTATAATCATTTATCATTCAACAGAATTGAATATAAGCACTGGTGGTTTTCTTATAAGTACTTCTAAACATTGAACTATATTAAAGAAAACAAAACTATCGACAAAAATAAAAACACAATTGATAAAAAGAAAAAGTGTTACATTATATTCATATAAAATATATGAATCTAAAAGTGATTGAAGAAAACTAAACAAATGAGGTGACTATGGACGAGCATGCCATTTTTTTTCCATTACGTGATGAGATGCAGTCATTCCAACATAAATATCATAACGAAATTACCAAATCAACAAAGAAAGAAAAAGTCACTTCAAATTTTTAAACAAATGATCAACTTTGTTATATACTAATAATAGTTGTAAAGTAAGCAAGTCTATTATGTTTTAGCACACCGACAGTAAACAAAGGTAAATTCGGAACATGTCGCACCATGTGTTGGCAGTTCGTACGTAAATAAAAACAAAGCTGTGAAAGCGTGTACCGAGTCAATACAGGCCTGACCTAAGAAACGACGGCCTTGTAAACTGGTATCCTACAACAAACAACGAGGCGATCATCACACATCGACGACTTTTAGTCAAAAATATTTGTATATAAAAACAATTTTTCATTTATAAATAATAGTAAATTTAAAATCGTGTTATGTTTTTTTACAAAACAAAAGCTTGGATAAGTGAAGGCCGATACGAATAATACGTGTAGTAATATTCGTCTCAATGTTTACCAAGGGAAAACTACTTATGACAAGGTTTCATTAGTAATATATTTCACTATAATGTGTACTATATGCAGTGTAATAAAAGTTTAAAAATGAATAACACAAAATTATTTAATAAATTTAGTTAGACATTATTTAATTGTCGAATTCATCATATTCATCAATTTTATATGGTTAAAATGCGTATAGTGGAACGGTTTCAAATATTATTTTGGCATTTCTAAGTAAAAAAAAAAATACATTTGAATAATCAGAAATTTGATCACTACACATCACTGTTTTTGATTTAATATAATTAGTACTATATATAAAAAAATATATTTCCACCAGCTCATGACCATACTAAAAAGAAGAAAGAAACTTTTAAATTGATATACCTAGCCTCTGATGCGGTGGCAGTTTGCTGAAGAAGGGATGTTTTAGAGCCTCTCTCAACGTTATACGCTGTGACGGCTCGTACTCCAACATGCGCGTGATCAACTCAAATAATTGTCTGTGCTCTTCGCTATTGCTCTGTAGGTACCTCTGTAATAATTGGGATAAAGGTTAACGCTATAAACATGTCAAAGAGACACAGACAAATTATTATAATTTCTTATTGAGTTTGTTTCATTTTTTGATATTTTTAAAAACAAGTAGAAACTGGAAAAAGTAATCACTTTTTATTAATAGCCTTGTGCAGACAAGACACGAAGATAAAAAAAAGCAATAAATTATAAGTTATTAAACTTACCAAAAGAGGTTTGCAATTTTCTCTAACATATCGCCCAGCCGATGATTTTTCGTCCCAGTCTAATTTGCCGTGGTAGAAATATTTTGTCCTCGTTTTTCGTGCCATTCTATAAGTAATAGTTTTATTATAAATAGTTAAATCATTCTTTAATCATAAAATTAATATAAAAAATTGTTTTCAAATATATTTTGCTATAATACTGAACGAATACAGACAGTATGTTATGGCTGTAAATAAATAATGTAATATTTTTGATATAAAGAAGAAAAAATCTATAAGAGAAAAATTTAGTTTTTTATATTTTCTTCCAATCATGATATGCTAAGAAGTTTCTTCTTATATTTGTACATTTTGTACTATGACAGGTTTATTATTCTTAGTCAATAGGATGCAAAACTATAACTGTAAGAGTTTCTAATATTTTCTAGTTAATAACTAGTTTACAAACACGGCATCGAGTTCCGCCACAAAACACGCAATATCTCGAATAATAACAGTTCATTACTTACCGACAGACGTCTTATAACTACTTTACGTTATATCCTACTGTATACAGAACGAACTTAAAGAAAAATCTACAAAAGAACTTGTCACGAGATCCAAAATAGTGATAAACACTTATTAAGAAAACCCTATGAAAAGATATGAATCCGCGCCTCTTTGGAAACCTTCCAAGCACCTGACTAATTAAGGTTTCGCGGGTTTAAATCCAGCTACATTCAAATTTTTATACGTTTTCTTAGCAAATATTTTTCTTTCCCAAGTGTGGAATAACACTTTAAAATGTAAAAAAAAAATATAAACACTACCTATAAGGTATAGGTCCCAGTATCCTCTCCATCATGGCGAGGTGCTCTCGGTTGTCGTGGGTCTGGAACAATGTGATCCCGAGATGCAGCTCGAACATGATGCAGCCTATGGACCACACGTCGCAGGGCTGCGACCAGCCTAGTTCTGAAAGTAATTTAACAATATTATAATTCAAAATAATTAAAAAAAATTATATAGCAATTGGGCTGGTAAAAAAGAACATTATTAATCTCTTTCTATGAATATATGAGCCAGCTAGGAGCCAAAAAATCATATTTATGTTTACACAACATAATATATAAACATATTTATGTTATATTTATGAATTTGTAGCTTTTGATTGATTGATTGGTTTTAAAAGCATAACACTGGAATATAAAATGCTTTTAAAATTATTTAAGTTCACATAACAGTTTGTTTAACAAAAAACAAAACCAAGTCATCTATGAATAAACCGTATGAGTAAATTTATAAAAGAATAAAATAAATATCCTATTCACATTCTAGATTGTCAAGTATTATTACAACTTTAAAATACAAAAATGCTATTTTAAAAGAAAAGAAGCGAATACTGTATTCAAAATATACATTATATTTGAGAATTTGAAAGACATTTACAAAAGCTATAAATCTGAACAAGGTCAAAGAGAAGTAAAATACACATACAATAGTAGCACACATATTGAAGGCTAAATTTTTTATGGATTATATAAACTTTGCTTTGATCATCTAAAAACGAAATTTAAGACATGTTTAAAAAAAAGTATATTAAAACATACATATTACTTACTCAAGTCATATAATAATCACTGATAAATTAAATTATTAAAAAAAATATTAGAAGTATCGCGGTGCAGTGGGACAGCGTACAATTGTAAACGCGACGGTTGTGAGTTCGATTCCCACAAGGGTTAGAATATAAGTAGTTGGCTTTTGCTTTGATAAATATAGTATGCTTCAGATTTTATAAAGTGTAATATACTGATTGTATACAGCCAACAACATAGGTCAATGTCAAGTAGATTGATAACTGTGTATGTATTGAAATAAATATTTTGTATGAACACGTGCTTACCACAACTAACTAGCAAGACCCTAGTCAATCCATAGATATGTATAAAAAAAAATCCATAGATGTCAAACCTAAGTCCATCGTAATCAAGTAAAATTTTAGTTTTCACATGAACAATGATTGTAGTAATATAGGTAATTTGATGTCACAAGCATACAAGAATTTTATCTTTCAATATACAAAGAAGCGGCGCAGGTTCGAGTCCCGGTACGTTGCTTCAAGTAACAGTTGCCAAATACTACTTTCCTATATTTAATGTAACCACTGTTTTACATAATATACATACCTAATATAACTTCAGGTGCTCTGTAATGCCTCGTGGAAACAATAGTGCTGTGGTGTTCGTGGTCGAAGGTGGCGCTGCCAAAGTCTATGAGACGCACGTCGCTACGTCTTACACGTCTCAAGTCATGTTTCTGTGGAGTAGATAAAACACATTAGGATTACATCTTACTAATATTATGAATGTGAAAAACACCCATACCGTACGAATGGGTGTTTTTTCGACTTTCACTCAAAAGTCTAATGGACTGATTTAGATGAAGTTGCAATACTTCAATTCAACAATTTACAATAAAAAACTTTAAAAGAGGTAGTAATAAAAAGGACAAGT
The DNA here is from genome assembly GCA_037355905.1 of Heliconius aoede. Taxonomy (NCBI): domain Eukaryota; kingdom Metazoa; phylum Arthropoda; class Insecta; order Lepidoptera; family Nymphalidae; genus Heliconius; species Heliconius aoede. Next base: position 1,179,568 of record JBAIZZ010000042.1, read on the forward strand.
GGCACAGCGTCCGACTGTATTGTCATGTTTTCGGATTTGATTACTAATAAGTGAATAATTATCTAAATCTGGTAAAAAAACCGCGCGGTGTCCAGTTCCCCCATTCAACGTACAATGTCTCGAAAATTTGGTGTTGAGTGAAGAAAAAAGCTATCTGTTTGTCCTTACGTTAAACATAAAACCTACTATATATAGTATCCAAAACCTACCTTCTTAGAGCTATTATAAACACTGAGCACTTCATAATCGCTGTCCACAAACAATATATTTTCTGGTTTGAGGTCCGTGTGGGTTAACTTGTTGTCGTGTAAAAAGAGCACGCTGTATATGAGCTGGTAGGCTATGTGGCGGACTTGCTCTAGCGGGTACGGCTGGTAGTTGTTGTCTTTCTGTAATTAGAAATATATATATTTATTTAATACTTTATTACACCAACGTTATTAAATACATAAAGAAAAAAGTACAGTAAGTAAATCATTGGTGATTTCTTGAAAGGAACCCTTTACTATGGGAGGGAAGGTCTATTGTAATGCTTCTGCCCCAGAGAAGACTCCCACGCCTGTTTGACCCGGCATAGTAGTTCCAAGTCTGAACTGTGAGCGTGTTGGTTGTGGGTTCAATTTCACTTGAGGATCGATATGCAAAACGCAGCGATAACTTTAGCAATAGAATCTCACTAAATGCATAAAAAAAACGCATTAACAAAAAAAGTAAATATTTAACTAAACAGTCATCCGTTATAAACAAGGACAAGCGTTTTTACTTGAACAATTAATCGAGTACATTCTGTTCATTATGTGTTGTAATAATTTTTCTGTGTGATTCAATTGTTATTCTTATCTTAACGTTTTGTCTTTATTAATGTATAGAGATAAATGTTTATATTTTATGTGCTTTAGGATAATTATCACTGTCTCGTTATTGTAAATTTAGAAATAACCACTAATATAAACTACAACTGCGGCATTAAATATTAATGAAATTTTTTACAGTGAAATATGTTAATATCAAGTAGCAAACAGAGAAAGTCTGAAAACTTTCACAAAACAATTATAATTAAATTATTTAAGTTAAATATTCATATAAAAAATTGAATAGTCAAAAATATAAAACATCATGCTTCATGAAACAAGTTAAAAAGAAATATTTTATGAGAAATATAAAAAACAAAGACAACAGTATATACAAGTTCCTTATAATAATTATTTATTTAACGGAAACATAAAATGCATAAAAGCAAAATTGAGTCGCTAGGTAATATTTTACTCATTTATTATGACAGCATTACTCACCAGGAAATCGAATACACTTTGTCCGAGCATTTCAAATGCGATACACATGTGTCCGTGGTACTCGAACCAGTCCAGCATCTTAACACATAAACTGAAAATAAAAAAAAGAGAAAATGACTTGTTGGCCAATAGTAACTTGTCTAATCAGTTTTAGTACTAGAGAAATTGATGTTACTTCCTTAAAAGGTTTTAACTATTTAATGAATAACAGGGAAAGTTAAAGACGTCAACATAAAACGTTACATTTACCATTAAAAAAAAAAAGGTATTTTATATTTGCCACAAGATATTTGTTACTAAGTTAAACACTATAAAAATAAAAATAATAACAACTCTGAACTAAATCAAAATGTACGTTTTCTCTGTTTTCTTTATTTTAATATAATAATAAATAGGTGCATATAATATATTTTTTGTCCATAGGTTTGGATTTAGTGGGGTATTTTGGTGTTTTGGTTGACATCGCCGTCTGGCGCGCCGCCAATGGACAAGGTCAGATACTAGCGTCTAATAACAGCGACGGAATTATCAACTCTGCATATTATAATTCGATACATTTCTCTTAATTGTGGCGTGTGGACATTGTTAAATAGATATTTGGTGCGCTACATAACAGATTTTTGTATACATTTTAAATTAGCGTTAATATAAAAAAAAACTAATTCACAGTATTTATAAATGGCTTACATTTATTTATATATATTCATGTCATTATTAATTCCGTCTCGTCCCATCGAGGCGCAGAGGAATAGGTATTGCTGTAAGCTTTATGGGTTCAATTCCTACTTGGAGAATGAACTATTTAATATTTTCATTTTCTCGCGGCGTTGATATCCTCCATTTAACATGCAAAATCTCAACAATTCAGAGAGCAAAGTGTGTCTTAACACTAGGTTCCCAGGTTTCTGGGGGATTAAGCGTGAAGATACAAAAAGAAAACTTACTTTTTACAATCTGGGTCAATATCAGCTAACTTTTCTAAAACATTAATTTCTAGTTTTGCAGCCTCTCTGTACTTCTCAACATTTTTTATTATCTTCAGAGCCATTCTGTGCTCCCTGAAATTCATAAAAGAATATTTAGGACGTTTTACATTGAGCTATAATTATTTATTTGACACGACGCTGGCAACCGAATGGCCGGTAGAGGCTAATATAAACAAATGAAAATAGCATAACATTAATCAATATGGAATGCTAGACAATGTAACCAGGCAATTTACGAAAATAGTAAAAAATCTACTTAAACACTAGACAAGTCACATGTGCATTTTATATTGTTATTGAAAAATTAATTAATAAAATGTAGAGTCACTCTACTTCGCTAATGACATGAGACTGTAATATTGATGACAGTAGTAGGAAAGAAACTAATGGCTTTCTAGAAAACTCCCAAGCACAAAAATATTTACGCAACTACATAACTATACATAAATGTTTGTTTAAAAAAATAGCTGTAATAACTGATTATTGTCGGAAATTAATTTGACTTTGAAAGCGTTGTAGGAAATTAAGTGGTAACTTACATTTCCAAGTCCTTCACCTCGACCACCTTGCCGAAGGTACCTTCACCGAGCGTCTCGATGATTTTGTCTGCAATAAACCAAGGCGCACCGATTAGTCAATCGAACTGTAAACAAAGTCATGATGGAATCCTCCGTTGGTTTTTTAGCTTGTGCGACATTCATGCAGTAATTGTACACAAGGAAGAAGTATAGTAGGAAGTATAATCGCACCAAGTTTTAAAAAACTAACGTTTTTGTATCACCAACATGACTTTTCACAATTGTCCAAAATATAAATGCGGCTGCCACTGTTATTTTAATAAATTAAAAATCATAAAAAAAAGGTAATTTAAAATCTTCAAAAGTCACTGCTAGGATTTGCTAGTTGGTAGTGACCAAAATTGTCACTTGAGTTTCTGTCGTCATTCTAAAACGACAATAAATGTGATTTGTAGTGTGTGAGTGGTGTGTATGTAGTGTGTAGGTAGATAGATCGTTGTGAGGTAAGTAATATATATATATTAATATGTGTAATGTGGTGTTTGATTCAAGTGTTAAAGGTATGGTGTGGACACGAACATCTCGCTCCCATGACATATCCGGGCCAGTACAGCAGGTGTCCGTCCTTGTCGTCCTTGACGGAGGAGCGTGCCCGGGAGCTCTGCAGGGCCGCGCCGGGTCCGCCACGCCGCCGCCGCGCCGCGCCACACGCCACACGCGCCACGCACGCCACGCACGCCACGCACGCCACGCCAGCCATAGCGGAGAGCGCCACGATCGCCACGACCCGAGTAGTGTTGTACCCAACAATCAGACAATGGAACGGTTGCCCGTCAGACAAGCGACAATTGGTATGGTGTGTCGTACATGCTGTTAAAGGGCGGACGGGGACGGTGTGCGACGACTCGCAGGGATGAGGGACGGGGCCGGGCTCGGGGACACAAACACACTCGGAAGCATCATCAGACCATTCGCTTTACTTTCACTAAGCATCTTGCGCACACTGGATATTAAAGGTAATAGTGTCCACCCGATATCGACTAAAACTAAAAATTATTCAATCTTACTAACACATTGACCGTCAGACTCGGGATTGTTTTTTTGTTTACTGTTCGAAGACATCTTCACGCAAAAGAAAGACATATTACACTGTAAACTACGTCTAATAAAAATAATCACATGCGCTGTTATAGTACAAAACTAACACGTTGTTAACCTGTTCGTTCATTGTCATGACAGTCTCAATATTTTATTTATTCACTACCTTCAAGTTTGTCAATAATTATAAATATATTTGTACAAAATACATGCATTGCAAATCGTTTGGGAAATAGTTTTAATTTACTTTTTAAATGAAAAATTAAATACATGTTTAATTTTGAGGTAGTCTGTTGAATTGTAAAACTAGTGTATAAAATTTACGGACCAGGTAAATGTTAGCAGCACACAGAGATGCAAGCAGTCATTAGTTTGTTGCTTACAGGCGGCGTGGCCGCGCGTCGCAAGAGGTGCCGCGGCCTCTGTACGCGGTGGCGACTGCGAAGCTCAGGAGGCAGCGCTACTACGTCTCCGACACCAATAGGCTCCATTTTTTTGGTTACTTGGACGTTTGATATTCCGTTGGGTTCTTTATCAGTTATTCGGCCATACACTTCATCTAAATGCGCGTACTTCATAATAAGGCTTTGAATCTCTTTACGGCGGGTTTCGCGTTCGGTAAGCACTCGGTCACCCACCGGAGTCTTATCGTCGTCTTCGTCGCTGGACGGAAAATATATCTGTTTCTGTCTGCCGCTATCGTTAATAGGTGAAGATGCAGGTGTTCTCGTTGAATTTACTTTTGAGTCTGCAGCTTTATGCACAGGCGGCGAGATTAAATCTCTAGCACCTGACTGTAAGCTTATGTCAATAGGTCTTAATGATAATTTTCCACTACGTTTATCACTTCCACTTTTTTCTACTCTTAGTGATCTCCTATAATGCTTGCGATATATGCTGTCTCTATCTTTTCCATACTGAGGTCGTTCTTTCGGAAGTACATCATATCCATTTTTAAATTCGTTTTTATCACTTTGTTTATGACTAGATGACAAACGACGGTCTGTTGTATTCCTAAAAGGAGTTTTATCTCTTGTTTTCTCATGTGAGTAGTTATTTCTTTTAAAAGAATTCTCACCAAAAACAGCCGTCGTGAAACTTCGCATTAAACCTCGTGAAAATGTAGAGGGTTCCGGTTCTAATGTTTTATCGCGATCTTCTTTTTCTTTTCTAGCTTTCTCTTTTTTCTGTACTGCAAGTCTGTCTAATACGGATGAATATTTATCTTCAAGGCGGCTACGTGTACTGCCCAATATAATTGTGCTATCCAAATTATTATTATTAGGTTCTTTAAGAGGATATCGCTTAGTGAACGGTGATGATTTATTATCTTTCTTTTGAGCTCTTCGGAATGAGTCATTGCGAGTGAGAGCACTAGTGCTTGGGTTTGAATGAGCAGGTGACTGTTCCACTCTACTCTTTGGCATGTTTAAGTAACTTGAGTAGGCTCGCTCATCCCCGAACTTTTTTGCAGACGGTGTGAAACTGGACACAAACGGCTTTAACGGCGATATATTTCTATTGTTGTCGTATCGCCGAGCATTTGTTATTGAAGTGTTTTTGCCGGAGAGAATTTTGTCGTCATAGCGAGATCGCACAGTCGTTAATTTTGGGTCAATAATATGATCACTTTTTTCCGATGGTCCTCGACGGGTTAAGCGATTTATGATACTGGAATATCCATCTGATAAAAGCTGTGTTACACTAGTAGTTGATGATCGCGTGTATCGTTGACGAGGGTTCGTTGTTCCACTTCCACTTGTACCTATACTGGCCATGATTTTCAATTTCCAGGGAAAAAACTGTCTTCAAATATATATCACACAACAACTTGTATAAATCATTTTTTCACATGCAAATATTTACTGTACATGTTTTTATAAGGGATTATAATTTATAAGTTGAAGAACACAGGAAAATCTTGTAGCGAATCGAGAGTAGGTCTCAGTACTGAGGGATTTCAGTAAGATTACTAGCACAACCGAGTGCGGCCGTCAGTGCCAAGTAATGGCCGCAGACTAAAAATATCAGCAACCCGTGGGAGCGCCCTCCCGCGCACTCTGAGGTGTTGCCGCACGCGCATTTTCGTCGCATTACGCTTTCTTTGCTAATAAGGTCCCTAATACCCTTTTCAAATACAATTTATTTTTGTTCCCTCTTGACATATGCATGACTTAAATTGACTTTGGATTCGGAAGTCAAAATTATAATGTGGTAAATATTTAATTTATATTAATTGTTATTAATATTATAGGTGTGGTAATAGGTCCACATTCATCTCTTCTATGGATTACAATTAAATACAGCACTTTTCTTTGGCGATGGCAGTGAGACGAGGAGCCAAGACAGCTCTGTCAATAAGCGGTCACTAATTGGGTCAGTAGAGCGAGTATGAAACTGAACAATACCGTATGTTCGCGTGCGCAATCCACGAGCAATAGTTGAGCGAGAGTATGTAACAATTTCTTCTCATGAAGAGTCCAAGTGTTAAGCTTTATCGGCTTTTTATTTCTAATCAATAGTTATTATCCGAGTCGAGTCGGCCGGTCGGTCAGTCAGTTACATTTTTAACAGCGTGTGTAGACTTGTGTGAAATCAGAAGCAATTTTAGAGACATGTGAGGCGTGTCTCATTTGTAACACGAATACTTCTCCTGCCGCTTAAGGAAAATGAATTAGAATTATAAACAACAAAGTCATTATGTCAGAGCACAATCTATATGCCGGAATTTGTGCGTCCGTTTTACTTTGATTCAACGGAAGTGCTGCAAGTATCGTTCATTCTTGATATGTTATTATTGAGCGTCCATTACGAGGCGGTTGCATGTTACTTTCACCAGTAAGTATTTTTGTGGCAGATTCCGTTAATATTTGTAAATACCAAGCCAATAATAGCTTGAATACCGATCAATATTTTCGTTACAAAACAAATACCTTAGGTAATAGGCGTCACAACAATGATTTAAGCAGACTTATAAACATCACAGAAAACATGTATTTTGCACAAATATTTTACATAACCTCAAAATACTGTACCTCAGAAATAGATTCAAGATTTTCAGAAATGACACAACAGGCACACTGATAGATGATTTCAGCGAAATTATTTAAAATGATCATAAAGTGAAAATTAAATATTTTATATATAAATAAAAAAACAAACAGTAACACAGATAACATCGATTTGTCGGCACTTATGCAAAAACTTAAGCGGGCATACATTATTAATAACGATATATCTTGTCACGTACTAAGTTAAGAGTTATTTGATCAGACAAGCGTACATCATATTTGAAGTCTATTTTACTTTTACTTGGCCAACCGAGAATCAAATGGCAGTTGTACCTGCACCCCATTTCAATCTTTACTATGAATGCTCCCCTTCTGTAGTCATATGGTAGATGTATGGTGGGATACTTCAAATAATAATAACGCAAGACTAACGTGTTTTCATTCTAAATTGAAATAATACATGAGAATCTAAAGATTTTGTAATAATATACAACAAAAATGTAAATGAAGCGTTTAAAAATATAGTATACTAAAATTCTATATAGAATATTATGTTTTGCATGATAGACCATAATACTCTATATAGAATTTTAAATGCCGTTATCTCGTTTCTACTATCAGACATTAATCCTGCTGTGAACAACACTAACCTTGCCCACAATTTTACTACACGTATCGTCAACGTCGAAGAGCACCTCAGCTACAACGTTGAACAGCTTCACAATGTCGTGCCACTGGCACCCGTGCTCCTTGAGGAACCGTTTGTAAAGCTCATAGAAAGATGAAATCCGAAACGGAACATGGATACGATCATTTTTCACTACGATTTCTGTCATTTTATCAATATATATTTTCACTGTTAGACGAAGCGCGTGGTGGACCGATCACAAGGGGCGGGCGGGTGGTCGCCCGGTTGAATCACAACTGCCTCGCGATAGCGCCTCGTTTACTTGAATGAGCCGTCGCGTGTAAAAACAATATTGCAATATAATTTTTATGGTAATAGATAGGAAGGCCCGTGAATGCACCGATGTTCGCGTTTATCGACGTCTACGCGTAAACTGAGTTGTAGCCGCATACCAATTAAAAGACGGCAAGCGCTAATGGAGCAGACAATTTGTGGAAGCTTTCGGTTGAAACAGGATATAACCGAGCGTAAACAATCTGCAATACCTCGTATACTTATAATTTTGAGCGAATTAAGTGAGTCACTATATTCAATATATTCTAAATGAATCATTAGCAAATAATTCGTGTAAGGAAAAAAATATTTCTATAAATATATTATTATACGAAAAAAGTGGTGAAAACTTTAATTTAAAGAATAATATATGTTTCAGATTAAATGTTATCACATTATCTGTATTAAATATGTGCAGACGAGACATAAATGGCGTAATAGTTCAATTACATGACCCCAAGACAAAATAAGGTCTGACATCCGTCTATCGGGAGCGACCTACGTGATCACTGTCAAACGTGTGTAACGAGTACGCGAGCGTGAACAGAATGTTGCCGACCGACTAATTATAGAATTGATAAGCTGAGTACAAACTATATACATTTTATAATTCTTTCAGATGTGTTGGGGTCGTTAGTACTTTTTTCAATTTAGCACTAGCATTAGCAACTACTTGGTTCAAAAATAAACAGTTCCTGGATATACACTACAGCACTAATTGTAGTATGTCTCTAACACTTATTCGTTGAACAATTCCTTTTAAAATATGTTCGAAAAATTTGAAACGATTTTTTTTTATATCATAAAGAAAAATAAACAGCAAGCGTAGTCTTCGATTGTTTTTATTTTATAATATTTCTTATATAATATAAACAATTACTCGAAAGAGATTCGAATGCAAAATAATTATGTGCTATCGGGGCACGTCCTTATCATGCCTCGACGACATATTAATGTATGATAATCCTGATACAGATTGCCTGCATTTTAACAAATTTTAAGACGGTCGGACATACGGACGGTTCATAAAGAAATATAAACAAAATTTTAAAATCTTAAATTGGTAGAATATGACAAGATTCTATTAAAAACATTTAAAATAAAAAATATTTTTGTGTTATTTCGTCGTACCGTAGCTTGGAATCAAGTTTCTAAATAATCCCAACTCTGGCTTAAACTAGATGTAACAAGTTTCAATTTAAGGATTGAGCGAGTAATACAAAACAATTGAAGAAGACGCTTGCAGTTCCATTAGACTTCGTTTAAAATATTTGTGTAATCATAATTAAAAAATTTTACCGCACAATTTTTTATTATTTGCTCCAAATTATAAAAGAATATCAATTCACTTATTTAAATATCTAATATAATTTTTGTTTCTAAGCATTTATCTAATTTGACATAAAGATATTTTTATAAAAGATATGTTTAAACATAAAAGTTGTAAATGTATATAAAATAAGGAATCCCATGGATGCTGTGATCCTCCATCGAGTGGGCGGCGCGTGCGCCGGACAATTATTATCAAAACAGCGAATCGCGCCTAGGTGAAGGTGATGCGAGCTATTTCTGCATGAGCTGTTCATATGTTCGTTTGGACTACTGACGCCATCTAGCGAACGCTATTGGTCACGTTCAGCTAATGCCAGCTGCTGTGCTATTTTCGTCGTTTATTCGTATGATAATATTGTTTATTGTACATGCGTTAATAAAATTGCGTTTTATTTAAATATAAATAGTTTTATAAATCGCGTTTAATTCATTACACAATAATGGAGTTTAATATTTTAAGATATATTTTATTAATGGATAAACTGTGTGACGATAATTGATTTGTTTCATATCATTTAATTGTAATATAATTTATTTTCAAACTGAAGAGTTTATAATTACATCATAAAACGTTTGTAGTGTGGCCCCATGACCTAATAATACAATTCAAAATAGATACGTAATGTTCCCTATATAATAATGTGTGTACCGACCGACATTGCGATGAGTAGATGATTATCAGAACTAGGAGACGGATTACTTTCCAATCATTTTTAAGTTATATTATAATTAAATTATAAATATTAAACTAGACTATAGCATACAGTGTTAAAACATAGAATGAATAAGCTGACCTCTACTTCTTTTGCTTGTTTATCAGGTTTTAACTGCGTTGATTGTGAATGTTGCGGAGGTACCGGCGGTGGCGCATTGGAACACGATGGCTGTGGTTCCGATGCAGGTTTAGTTGCAGTAGCTGCATTCTTGGCGGGAGGCACATTTCTATCTGGTTCCTTCGTTTCCCCTTGACCTTCTACATTGTTAATAAGAATATGGGGTATTTCTTGCGCCGTTTTTGTTATACGTTTGTCAACTGGAGTTTTGGCTAACCAAGCTGGCGGGACGGCCGGTGGCTGTGGGTGTTGTGTCCCAATTTTTGGTGTTTTCACTATATCGACATTATTTACAGGATGTATTACAGGTGTAGTTGTCGATGTCTTCGATATTTTAACTATACTTTGTGATATATGTACACTTTTACTAGTATTATCACTGATAACTGTTTCTACATTATTAACACTTTCATGTTCTGGTAATGTTTGAGGCAGCGAAGGGGTTTTTGAGGGTATTTGAATATTTGGAATGGAAGGTAACTGATTGAGAGGTAGATTCATCGACGAATCTTGAGCTTCAATTGTACATGGTCCATTACAACTACTTTTATTTACACAAGTTACTGGTTGAATATCATCAAGCGTATCACCGCCGGTTGGAGATGGCTCTTCTTTACTCTGTGAAATGTCGGTGCTATCACAACAAGAGAGTTCATCTAAACTTTGAGCTACATCTAGCGCAGACGCTTCATGATAATCGGTTGAACATGGAGATGTATCTTCACTTGTATCGTCAGCACCACAAGGTCTTGGTGAACTTTTACTGCTAGGTATGAAAGCCAAACTAGAGGTGACATCATTTGAAATGTCTGCATTAAGAGATTCTTCACTGCAGGATGGTCCTCTTATGGAAGTGGAATCTATAACGATCGTCTTTTCCTTATTTGTTAAAAGATCATTTGTTATTGGAGTTGACGGAGGACTTGCATGTTGTATATTATTTTTGATGCAATCGTCTTTACTATCAATAATGCCTTCCAAATTATCCTCTACTTTTGTTTCCATTTCTATTTTCCCTTCTTCATCAATACAAGGTTCACGTATTGTCACTTGATCTACTGTGGGAAGACTCATATATTGTGGCATTGCATACTCTAAATCGCTCAATCGCATATATTGTACGCCCTCTTCTGTAGGTATTTCGAACTGTGGTGAGTAGTACTCAAATGCAGTATTAATATTTCCATATGATGACCACGGATCATTAGGTGGTATTAGAGGAAGACCTTCGTAATGTAATCCTGGATTATCATTTTGGTTAACAATATCTGTTTTGTAATCCCATGTTGGAACAAACGAATCTTCAAAAGCTAAGTAACTCTCAGGTAACATGATCATGTTATCATTATAATCACTAGATGTTATGGCATAAGAACCATCATAAAAAGGGTTGTTTAAAACCAGAGATGGGGGTTGCAAGGGTTGTACCGCTATTTCAGCTTCAACGACAAGTCTATATTTTGATAAATCAGGTTCAGATCTACGATATCTAAATACATAATCATCTAACTCGCAGTCATAATTTGTCACATATATATCTGATAAATCGAAGCTTCGAGTTCGCCGTAGCATACTATAAGTTTCACATTTAGGATCATCAGTGGTCCATTCATCATATTCATGTTTCTGAGCTTGGTCACAAAATTGTTCATCATATGAAGGCACACCCACGTTGTTTATTTCACATAAGTCATCCGCATCGTTGGTTTGGTCAAGGACAACATCAAATGCAGTGTTGGGAGCGATGTAATTTATTGCAGTGACACTAGGCACTAATACTACTCGCGGTAACGAAGGCGGAGGGCCACAGAACAGTAAGTTGTTTGGAGGAGGACGCGGAGGTTGGGCAGCCATGGCGCGCACTGGCCGCCCGCAGCGCGGACTACTAGAATTTCAGTGCGAAGAAGCGTTGGGCGGCCGGCTGAGCTTTGCGACTGACTGAAGGCGTACCAAGTGACGAAGGCGAACACAAATAGAACGGGCGCAAGCGCGAAGAGGTCGCCGTCTCTCGCGCGCGTCTTCACGGACGAAGGCGCATGCGCAAGCGCAACCGCATGCCAAACCAGTCCCGCATGTTTGCTACAGGAAGAGTGACTTTCCTACATTTTGTGTTCAATATTTTACCTAAGATTAATGTTTCGCTAATATTCAGTTTTATTCAGATTCTCGGGTGAACACTTATATCGGATAATTGATGGAGCGTTGGGTTTAAAATCATAATCCTTTCATACATCCGCATAAATAAATAAATTAGAAACGGTGAGACTCACCTGTTCAGGAGGTGAGCGTGGTGAAGACTCGTCGCGATGATGTCTCCTTCGTCGATGTGACGTAGGTGAACGCCGATGATGAGATCGTTTAGATCGATCATTTCGCCGCCTCCACGAGTGCTCCGAGCTGCGAAATCAGCGATCAGTAGGCTATAGGGTTAGTGGTCGGGAACAGCGGTAATAATGTTCAGTATATAAAGAAATGTTAAGGTGAGGCTTTAGTGTTAAGGAGCTATTGTTACTAACGTAGGAGATCGTTCCGCATAAGCTGAGTGTGGGCCAATTAATTGGTTGAGGCTGTCAGGTGCTGGCAAACAACAAGCACGCAGCAGCGCCCTGACCACAGCCCAACGTTGTCGCCCCGTGCCTATACCTTTAATTTGTGAATTTCATAGAAACACTAACAATATTAGTTAAAAGATTAATTTACTTTTTGCGAAAATAAGTTTTTGTATAATGTTAATTATAAAACGTTCTACCCATAAATAATATTTATGTAAATTGTATATTACAGTTCAGTCTTGTAACAGTGAAAATTCACGAAAAGATGGACATAGTGACAGAGGTGTTTGTGATGTCATCGCGGGGGACGACCCGACACGCGCTGCGTACGCGGAATGACTGCCGACACTCCGGCAGACGTCTCTCGCGCACCATGAACGAGCTAAAGTTAACGTTATGCAATAAGTATACTTATTTCTTTTTCACATTTTAACAATCAAAAAACGCGTCTCTTAATAGTTTTTAGTAAGTATTCACTTTTTGCAACTCATTCGTTCTAAAGTTCACTGTTAAAGATTATTTATTCTCTCCTTACCAACAAATTCGTGACCTTAAAAAAAATTTTCTAACTCACAATTTATTTCTATCATATTTTTCCTGTATCAATTGGTGTTATGTTTTTCGAGTTACAGACGGCGTAAAGTTACTCATGGTTGGCTGACGACTGTTTACAAGGCACAGATATAAGCGACTAAACAAAAGATAGCTGTCCACATGTAAGTCCTAATAGCATTATTTACTGTATAATTGGTTTACGTGGGCCGGCAACAAGATAAATTCAATACGCTTAAAAACGTAAAAATGTATTCTAATGTAAAAAAGGGCACACAGGTCAAACATAATATATAATGTGATTTAAATATTTTTAACTAAATATCTTTATAAATTATATAATAATATATATTATATATATATCTCTGGTGACGAGGCACAGCGCGACGTTGTGTTCGGCCACTTAACAAGCAATGTCTGCATAATTCGGCAGCAAGTGGGGGAACGGAGTGTCTTAACACTAGGTCCCCTCTGCCTGCATAACCTGAGTAAATTTTATCGTTATAAAAACGCTCAGCACAAGCAATAAAATAACAATACGTATGAAATAGATAAATAATTTCCATTTATTTCCTTTTTTACTTTAATAATGGAGGTTTTCACTTGTCAATAATTTTGCATAAAAATATCGACATTTCCAAAGTACACATATATACGATTATATATTAGAGGAATACAAATTGTAATAACATATCGCTCTTAACACCTGCAAGTACATATTAGTGTTGGCAGGTGGCCTTAGCTACCGTATGCGAGCGAGGGCACGCGAGCGCGGGTGGGTCTGTCAGTGGCTGCGAAAGTCACTACTTCTACACGACAAGTTGAACTTGAACATCTCACGGACCTTGTGCGCTCTTGTGTTACATAAACGACAAATTAATATTTATATAAACATTTCTTTTCTATTTGAAAGAAGCATACACTAGAGGAAAATTACGCTTTAATATTTGATATGCTTATATATATATATATATTTCATTATATACTATATATTTTTTATTATACTAATATAATTTTTATATTGATTATATATTAATTGTATTGACGTTTACAACAATAACACGGAAAATCCAAATAACTAAACATTTTATCGTAAAACGGACAGGCAAAGTATATAAATAATTCAATTACATATTATATTTTCGGACGTTGGGAAGTCCAATTGAATATTGAAATTAATTCATTGTATATGGAACAAAAACGTACTATATACACATACTAGCGTGTTACTTTATTATATTACAAAATATTATTAATATATCGTATATAAAATATGACATTGTTGTCACTGGTTATCGATGTAATAATTAAAATAAAAATCACCAATATTTCGACGATTTCAATTTAAAATTTTAAAGTAATAAATGTACATGAATATTGTTATATCAGTAGTTTAACTAATAGGCCAAGAAGAAGAAGCTAATGTGTCGTTATGTTTAACAAAGGCAAGCACGTCACACGATTCAACGATGACAAACACCGGAACATTCACTTTCGATGGACATCAATGATATTATAATTCAAATGGTCGTCGGTTTCTAGAATATAACAGCATAAAATACGTTTCAAAACGTTAACTTAACTAAGTTTTTGTACGATAATTTAAATTCAATTTACGTATAAAGCAACTTACAAGCTACGAATATATTTTTGACTTTATTTTAGCGGATGTGTACGCGAAGGTTGTGGTTTTTAAATGGCACTCGACCATCATATGATTTTAGTTGAAATAGACGCTAGAAATATTTGAAGTATAGGCGAGTTCCGACGATATTAAAAATATTGAGTTAATATTTTTATCTGTCTTTGAATCAAAAAAGTGTGTATATTATTTAATCTCATCTCATTCATCTCTAGCTGTATCTCACACACGACAGGGTAGACAGAAGGAACCTAGTACCTTGTTCCTACCACTTTTTTCCTCATTTACCACCATTCTGGAGGTTTTGCGTGTTGGGTGACGGAACTCGACGCATCGTTTGTTTGACACCAGAGTGAAGGGATGAAAATAATAAATATTTTATTGGATCGAATCCACAACCAGTCGCGTTTACAGTCACATGACTTGTGCCCCTGCTGCGCCAACCACGACTGGCCTCAAAACCACATATTTGACAGTTTGTTTTTGCCAAATATTTGGGAGTCAATTAATATAGCAACGTGTCGACAGCAACATTAACAACATCATTAACTGCATTTAATGTGTAATACTTTAACGTACATCCAAAGTAGAACAACACTAATTAACATTAATGCCGACAATCAAATTAATTTAACTAGAAACTTATATTAGAGAAAAGTTTGAACGGCGTGGTCAACAACGTTCAAGCTAATACGGTATTCCGTACAACGGTTCTTTATTTAGCCACTCTTAGCACGTGTATCGGATTGAATCATCTGTGTTTCTATTTACAGTGGCACTGATATTTCCTGATGTTATAACATTTTGCATATAATTAATTATAAAAAAATACTGTCGGAAAGTGGGGGGCGGAGTGTTTTAACACTAGGATTCCCTCTGCCTAACCTGCTATGCGTGATACAGCGTGAAGCTGATTCGATTTGATTTCCTGAGTTGCTAATGAAACTGTCGTAATTTTTTAACAAACATTCAAAGAGACATACATATTTAAATATATTTTGTATTTTAAATTCCTAGAGGTCAGCGAGGTGTTGCTTGTTGCGATGAGAATGGAACGGTTTTGGCACAATGACCATAATCGATCGGAGTCAGTGCAGTGCGGGGCTATTGCGAAATTGAAAGCCACGGTCTTCAATGCGAAACGAACCGGTCAAGGATTCTTAGCGTAAACAATTATATTAATTTACGACTTATAAAAAAAATGTACTAAATAAGGGCACGTACGATTTTTTGTTAGTTCTGTAAGTCCTTGTGAAGAGGGAGATCATTCAAATTTCAAACTTGAAACATTTATTACTGTGGACTTCAACATAGCGTAAGGCTTTACTGTCTTATATTAATTTATACTAAATATTATAGAGACGTTAAAAGCGGCAGGTAACTTGACAAGGCCACACCGGATGAGCGATTACTATGAACCGTGTCAACACTGCACAGCCGCAACTAATCGCCGCCCGCGCGCTCGGGTCAATGACAAGAGTAGCTTTCTCATTACAACGAAAAAAACCACTGAATAAATTAAACATTTTCAACTTCAATCTACAATTACCGTAACAACATTATTAGTTGAATATGAGACAATATTAAATTGTACTTTATAAGTGTAATATATTACCTAAAGCAAGATAAGAAGATTGAGCGTCTCACGATCACCAGTTTGTCGCGTCGTCCTAGTCAAAACCGATAAGTAGCGTTGGTGCAGCCGACTGCAGGACAGACTGCCTCCGGTACTGTTACATCAGCAAAACAGATCTGGCGTGGCGGGCAACATGGCGCACGCGTATAGCAGCGCGCAGGGGGGCTGCGGGACGCGGGACCAGTCCGCAGTGAAAGTTGATCCACGCTGCGTAACTACCGACAGCGTCTGACATTCGGCGGATGTACGCCAGGTGACAGCTAATGCTGCCGCTGTTGTTGACACAAGCTCACAGCGTACACCGACATCATGTAAACACTACGTAACACGTTTATCACGTTTGGTGAAAGTTATTTCACACCGAGAATGATAAACGCACCGACACCCTACCTCATTTACGATACGTGTTGTTCATCTTTTAATACAAAAAAAAATCGACGGCAATTAGTGTTTTGTTTACATGAAAAGCATTCCGTTAGATCACTAAATCATGACGTGTGTTTGCCGACACGTAAGTTTCTTTTAGTGGAAGCAGTTATAAGCATAGTTTGCTTTATTACCACAAAATTGTGGAATCACTTTCCTTTTTCTATGCCATGGTTAACATAATATCTGTCACACAGACATTATATTTAAAAGAAAGGAGTGAAATGTTTCTATAGTTGGCAACATTTAAACACAAAAATAAATTACGTCATAAATGTAACCAAGTTGACAAATCCTTAGCGAGTGTATAACAAACCAGGACGAGACCTTGAAACATTCACTAAAATGCTATCGAGACGAATCTTGTAAGTTATACAGCCGAGAGAGCGCCCACGGATATGTGAACGCTTGCTTATTATTGCTTTTTGAGCTATTCATGGTGTATAATAAAAACCACCCAATACAAAAAGACGTGGTGGTGGTGACGAATTGTTATTATTGTTATAAAAATATTTTTCTCGAGTTGATTGAAAACAATTATACGATATAATGAAAGTCATAGAAATTATAAATTATCATTAGGAAATAGACCTCTAGACGTACTAAAAAATTGTATTTTTCACATATTTCGCTAAAAATATGCGAGTAATGAGCCCAAGATAAAATATATAGCTAGGGTATATGGGTACAGGCATTTTACAAACCGAGTAACTATGTATTTAAATAATATAATAACGTACGTAAGTAGATAGATGATAGGTTGTGTTGGTTTGCGAAACGCCGCGAGTAAATGCGCTTATTATATTGCACTCTAAACCAGTAGCCAAGTCGATGCACTCCAACTGCCGGCTGGCTATGAGAGCTCGGCAGGTTTCGCTTATTTTTTTTCTATTTACGTATCGGCGAAGCTCAGCTTTGACGCTATTTCGACTCGTTCTATACATATATATATACATTAAGGCTCCTTAACACACGAATACAATAACGTTTATAAAGGAAAAGCGATTAGGATATGTAATGGTTAGTATTATTTTTAAAGGAACTGAAAATGTGACTGCATTTAGTACATACGATACGCTCCACTCGTGTTCGCGCATACTCTTCTGGAATGCGGCGGACTTGGGCGTCCAGGAGTCGACGCCCAGGTATAATGCTGGCAATTCTGCAACCTTCACTTCAAGCCTCTCTGCCAGTCTTTGATCTACGACGGACTTGGGGCCGCTGGTGAGCGGTCTTTGTGGCTCCTTAACACCTCGTCGTTCGACGTCACTGTAACCATTCAGTTTCTCTCCGTTGCAGGATGTCACGCTTTTTGGACTATCCGTGCTGAGCAATTTGCTCATAACGGTGTCAGCTTTACCGTAACTCTTGAATTGCACCGATTCAGTTCCATTGGTGATTCGCGAATATTTCAAAGAATCATAATTTTCACCGTTTACACCGTTTACACTGCTGTATTCGACGCTATTCAAGTTAATGTCCCTATCGATGCGTTTCGACGAGACATCGATTCCGATGCGTTTGTTGAAACGTTCATCCAAATTTTGTCTAAGAAAATTATTTTCAAAGCTAGTCGTTTTCGATTTAGGAACATTATTAAGGTAATCATTATAGCTTGTGTCGTTATTGTGATAACCTTTATCACAGTTCTTTCTGAGAGATTCCTGTATGTTTAAGCTATTTGCACTGCTATAATTCCCGTTAAGTGTTCCGTAGGTAAAACTGGCGGGTTGATTGTTATCGATTTTGTCTAATTTTTGTGAGCGTTCTATATCTTTATTTTCAAATTCGTTTCTAACGAGTGCAACTCGAGAGACTTCCTCGCCTTTTACATTACATTTGTAGTGTGGTTTGTCTACAAATTCTGCGGCCGTTATGGCCGTCCTAGTCTGTTCGTTAGGTACAGACCAGGTGTCGTGTTTCATCCTCTCACTACTTTTGGAAGACCACGCCTTCGCCAGCGCGGCCTTAAGAGCCTCTCGTCGCTCATGCACGCTGACCCTCGGGTATTCGTGTATTGGAACGATGGCGGGCGCATACAACGTCGAGCGTGGCGTGGCTCGAGTTATGCGGAAACTTCTGAACTCCCTGTTGAACTCCGAATTTAGAGAATAAGCCGGTATTCTCGAAGTCACCATTTTGAGATCAAATTTTCCACTTGTTACAATTAATTTCGTTTATAATATTATTTAATTTAGCAACGAGATCACTGAACACATATCGGCTCTACCTGTAACGAGGCGCAACGGAAAATTAAAATGTGTCCGACGATGAAATAATGTATGGGTGAAGTTAACGGTGCCGCTGTAGGGGAAGCGTGACTGTTTCCGAGTGGTGTTATATTGTTTGTTTTAGTGTATTGTCATGTCAGGCTGTGTCGGGTGTGGGCCGCGACCTTCGCAGTGGGCGTCAGCGTGGCGGGACCACGGACTGGTCAACGAACCGCCCAGTTCACCGCCCGCTTCTACTTGCATATTGCACAATTGACACTATGGACTATTCCTCTCGTACCGTAATCAAAGAGTGTAAGAGCAAGAAAACATTAACAGCACTCGATAATCCTAATCACTGTATAAATGTTGATAAGATTCTTTATTCGTTTATTAATTTGTAATGTGGAGCATTTATACCGTATAAGTGCAACAAGTGTCACCTTGGTAGCGTTTCTAATATGGTTAGTGGCGGTGCCGCCATATGGCCCACAACCGAGACATCCTCGCATGTCCCGCTTCAGCTGTAAATATCTTACGAGATCAATATAAATATTTCTAACGAATAAACGAATGGCCTACTAATACGTGGGACTTAAACTAAGCTTTATAATGAATTCAATTTTAAGTAATTGCAATTGCATATGCAATTTTTATTTAAAATAAATTATAATGTATATAACGTGCTAGTTACTGGAATAGAGACATTTATTTTGAATGAATAGGAAACAATTAATTCTTGGGTGTATCACACATATCGCGTCTATTATTAGGATGCGATAACAACACAATATCTCATTTGTAAATGTAATCAACGTAATAAATAATGAAAAACAGCGAGTGTAATAAATATTTCATCGTCGAACACATTTCATTTCCGATCGAGTCGAGTGCACTTTAGGAAAACTTCACTAAACGATCACTTCAAGAACACATACGACGCCTGCGACCGGTGGCGGTGGTTACACGTTCCGAGCCAGTAATTAAAACTTCAATTACAGATCGAAGTAAATCAAGAACATAAGTCGAAGGAGAGCGGCCACCGGAAGCGAGTGCATATGTCTCGATGTATGCATACCTTCTCGTAAGCGCGCGCGAGAACTGCGTGCGGCGTGCGTGCACCGCTGCGACTGAGCGGACCACGGGCCCGGGGAGGTAACGCACGAGGGCCACCACCCCACCACCTCTCTCTCTTGCGGTCCGCCACTTGTGACTCTAACACGCAGCACTATGGCCGGTATCGCAGGAGCAGTGACCTTCGCTGTCACGCCGTGGTAAGCCAGTTCGAGTGCCGCCCGCGTCCTGAGCTATGCTCGCACAACCAACTAAACTCTACGTTGCCCGTTTTGCGTCTTAGTAGAAAACAAGTAGGTTATCATTATTTATTTACGTAATAGGTATAGATTTGAATTAGAAAATTATTTCATAATTTTAATATTATGTTAGAAACAAAGCATTCACATATCCATATGCTTCCTACAATCTATAACTAAGGAAATATGTATGTATGTAACATTAAACTATACAAACAATACCGGAAGCCTCACCAAAACATTTATTTAGAAGAACTTAAACATATAGGTAGATAGGTACCTAGTCAGATGCGAGTCTTACCTGAAACAAAAAAAAATACACATTTAATTTACATGTAATTATATACAAGGAATTAAGTATGTATCGAGAATTAAATATATAGAAGTTCAATTAAAAAGTAATCATATAATTATTATGCGAGTCGGGCAAAGAAGGTCGATTTTGTTTCGAAACGCAACTGCATGTTAATATAATTCTATGTATCTGTGTCACTGTAAAAAAATAATAATTTAGGCTCACATACCATTTAAAGAAAAATAACAATTTATACCAATAATAAGAAATCATAAATACTTTACTAACTAAATTTCATGGGTTTACAACCATTACAATATTATTATAACATAAAAGTATATTTTTCTTGAATTTTCCACCACCATTTAGTAGTAGTTTAGTAGTTTTCCATATTTTTTAATCGATCTTTATACTATATATTTAGTAATTATCTTTAATGTATTTTTTTCTTAACTGGTTCGGATTCCATCATTAGATCCTAACTTGGTGGCAATGGGCCCACATAGGGAAGTACGTTCTTTCAAGTACAAAATATTTTTTTAAAAATCGGTTCACAAATAAAGGAGACATCGAGACAAAAGTATGTAGTCGTCGAATATAGAACCTCCTACTTTTTGCAAATGAAGTCGGTTAATAAAACCAATATTATATTATTCATGGTATAACGTTCAGTGCGGATTAAGTTTTTATTGACAAATATTTAAAGATGTTAAGGAAAACATTTTAGGTTTATTCCTTTAAACAATAACCATTTGCCGGGGAACCAAACACAAGTATTATGATAATATCAATACTCATACATACATACAAGTTATATATTATGACTAAGCACATCAATATCGAGAAGTGTTAAGTTGCTAAAAAACGAGTGAAAGTCGAAAGTTAATACATAAAAACAATTCAAATTGATAGCCCGAGTGGACCGGGACATAAATAATGACTGCCTACGTTGTGTTACTGAGAAACAAGAGCTTTAAATTAATTCGGTCAACGATTAACGTGTATCGTTGTTCCTAAGTAAAGTATCGAAAGTAAAAGTCGCAAATGTGTTGGAGCTACTAACAAGTGTAGTTTTCATATATTTTTTTAAAATTTCAAAAAAATAAAAATGTTATAGGTTTAATAAATGTGTATGTAATCGAAAACTATCTTTGTGAGTATTTCAAAACAACAATAAAAAAAAATTGTGTATTTTTCACTTTCGATATTTTACGCAGAGGGAATCTAGTGTTAAGAAACCCCTTTCCCCACTTTCCGTTATATTTTACGAGACATTGCGTGTTGAGTGGTGGAACTAAATGCCGGCCTTTTTTGCGAAGAAATGAGAATATTAATAAATAATAATTCATTCCCTAGAGTAGGAATCGACTTCGTCGTCGTCGTCGCCTTACATTCACATGTCCCTTATGCCCCCGGACCATCACGGTCTCTAAAAGAAATATATACACCAAAAGATATGGTGGTAAATATTATATTATATATATATAAATAAAATCAAAAAGTTATGTATTAAATATCGGCTATTTTTTAAATGATATTATAACAAAGATATTATTGCTATTTCAATGGCGAAGTGTGTCACTGTCAATGATTACTCGCTTGAGTGATTTTTTCATACTTAGGGATATAAAAGCTCAGAATAACTTTAACCCACTGGCTCCTACTCCAGGATTATGTACCTTTATAATTATTAAATATGCACTACTTAAATATTATATGGCCGAATCATTTTTACGCTGGAGGCGTACTATTAATGAAAATATCTTAATATATGGATGCAGGAATGTTTAGATTTCATAAATATTGTGTGTTAAAAATTTTCTATCCACTTTTAATCAAACTTATTTCGAAACTTCAGAAATATCATTAAACACATAGATGTAAATTCAATAAAAAAATATGACGACGTGGTATTATTATGCTAAAAATATTGCACAACATATTAATTAAATAATGAGAAATGACCTGGTTAATGTCTGATTCAGACAGACTGCACCTCTCCTTCGCGGAACCGTTAGAAGCTTTTCCGTTAGCTTTTCTTGCGCCAAAACGGCAAACGCAATTATTTATGCACACCTTAATGTTTTTACAATGAGGTAAAACATTGTATCAATGGCGCAGCACAAATCGGCGTTCTCGACCGCGTCACCCGATTCAATTGGTGGCACGTAGATGCTTGCAAAAAAAAAAAAAAATGGCACCGGAGGCGAGTGCGGCGGCGAGTAGACGACAAACGGCGAAGTCCAATGACCCAAATGTCTCATTACTGGGCCGCATAGACAAACGAAAGAAAAATCGGTCACCGCTCTAACGAATACATTGCTTCACGGCTCTTTGTCTATCGCTGTTAAGAAACCGCGAGACGACAGCCCGACAAGTATTGAAGACAACCTCGATGTTGTTTGAATATAATAACATTAGATTATTTTGCAAATATTCAATCGGTTTGTTTATCTGGTAAATTAACTTTCAGCGGTGTAATTGTCGGCGTTAATGTAATCTTTACACAATATATTCACATTTAAATAGACTCATTACTTTTAATATTGTACTTCTAGACAACGAGATGAGAGCTTAGGAAGTTCACGTAGCTACACATATTATATAGAAGTACATAAATTTCAATCCTAAAATGGCAACCACACTAATTTAGAGTTACCATAGACAAGTCGATTGTATTCGAAATAAAAACAAGCATACACAACAAGTAATCAGAAAATGTTTCAAAGTGTATCCGTGATTCAAGCAATGACCACGGTGAATTAATCCTACGCCGTAAATGGTTCTCTCACAGAAACCTGATCCGACAGCCACGAGTC
Organism: Heliconius aoede; assembly: GCA_037355905.1. NCBI lineage: Eukaryota > Metazoa > Arthropoda > Insecta > Lepidoptera > Nymphalidae > Heliconius > Heliconius aoede. The sequence continues at coordinate 1,203,044 of JBAIZZ010000042.1, forward strand.
CAACATAATCTAAACAATTTATCAAAATAGCACCTATAAATGGACTTCCTGGGATACATCTAAGCGTTTGACTATTCAAACTGTAATCAGGAACATGGTGAACACATTAGGTTTTTTTCCTCTCTTCTTTACCACGAATCACGACAAATTAGTGGAAGGTGGAGATACTCACGTATTCCAAAAGTTAACACGGTAATAACTGGCTTAAGAATAACGGTCCTCATTAATCATTGAGGTCAAAATTGGTCATACTCTAACGCGTACTTTCAGACACATTATTCGTCATCACTCTATTCGATTGTCTTATATTACTGAATATTGTAAGTAACATAGGTAAGGTAAATAAAACAAAACTAAAGTAATTTAGATTTAACCTAAATTACGTACCTACGTATATTGATAATAAAACAAACATTTTCTGTAGAATTTTAATAATGTACCTATTTTCATTTGCTTGGAATAGCAGATAATTATATGTTGGCATCACCGTTTACAAGCAGGACAGGAGAAATTAGACCAACGGCATTCGTTAAATATATTTCCCACAGTAACTTGGCCCTTGTTTTTCTGAGAAGCACAACAAAGATCTTGCATATATATGACTCAGTCTGGTCAAAGCTTTTAAATCCAGACAAAAAAAAAAGAGTAATTCTCACTCATCGTCACACTGACATGATTGTTTCAATTTTAAACGGTGTCACTGTTACTCAACTTTCGATTTTTCAGACAAAAGATGCTAAATTTTATTATGTTGTAAATTGTATTGTGCAAATATTTTTGAAATTCCAAATAAACGTAATATATGAGAGCACAAGTTTTTGAATTGGCTGTAAGAAAAGGAATGTAATATAACTTTACGACGAGGGTCGTACTGTTGGTCGAATAGTACGTCTCCCTTCAGTGTGCCATTTGCCGTTATCAAAGTTCTGAACAATTAGGACAAAATGAAGTGAAGTGGTTTAGGTACAGTTCGATTCTTCGAAGAGCCGTGTGTAGGTGTTACTACATTACTGCCGGTCGTCATCCTTCATATACGAAATTATTCGTTCCCATAATTTGTATTCGGGGTCGCCGTCACACTTATGATGAGCCATTGGAAAGGAGATTGTAATTGCATTCATGTAAAATGTACAAAAAATATCACATGTGGGCGATTACATTTAAATAATTGGGTGAATCTTTCCAAATATCAACATCCCAGCAACAACATACTTTATGGAAGGCTAGTTACCAGAAGGTGAGAAATATGATCGTAGTGGTTACACTAGTAGTCATTAACCCTAAAGCAGCACGGGCGGTCCTTAAGAGCATTAACACCTGCGAAGATATGTATGAGTCAACAAATATGCTAATTGGATATTAAGTTACATTACTAGTGCAGTGCAATTAAATACAGATAAAAAAAATAATTATCCTACAAGTAACACATAATCACAATTATAATGATGAAAAAAAAAAAAGAAAAGTTATTTGACATAAAGCATTATTAAGTGACAGCTTCGTGACAATGGTGTTAACTGTGAAGAAAACTTTCGCTTATTAATATTTAACTCAATAAAAAGGGAAACCATGTCAAGTTTGATGACAAATGGTTGCAGACAATGTGCAACTAACTGCGCGGGCGGAGGTAGATTATAATCAAGGTCACAAACAGAACTAAGAGACGTTTGAAAACAAAAGTGATCGTCGTTTACGCACCGCACTCGGAATCATATTATTATGTAAACAAAGAATGAAAAGCTTTCATCATTGAAAAGGTAAAGAAAGACTCCTACGCGTTTTAGAGCTGAATTTAACAAATGTTGCCAATTACAAATTGTCGTAATTAGTCTTAAAACGTAATTAGTACTCGAAAGTTGGCCCGCATTTTAAAAAAATTAATTCAATACCTATCTTAGCTCATACATCACAACAAGGTAAAAACAAAATGTAGAAATTATTGTTATTTATAGGTTAAATAAATCGGTTTATTCAAGTATGAGTATGACGATCTACAAAAACGAAGCTCGAATATATATAATTTTACACAAAGTATACGTTACATATGGTAAACCAGAATCTGATAAATGCTTCCGGTAACTGCCAAATTATCGTTTGCGTTGTTTAAGTGTAACGCCTCCATCAATTCGTTTCTTGTACGCGGGCGGTCGACACATTGGACGGCCATAAAGAGACGCCTCGTTTGCCTACAAGTCGTCCCTTTGGGACTGTAAGCATCAATTTGCAGCGGTAATGCTTATCATTAAGTTCTCTTATCAAAGAATTGAAAAAAAAAAACATTCTCACTCATACAAAATATTGAATATAGCTACATTGTCACTACGTGTTCGGTGACACTTGAATGCGGGCCGCATTGTATCGAATCTGCAATGACTTAAGCATCATCACATATTGATACGACCTTCCCAATAAATTCAACCGAAAAAGGTATCAAATGGCGCGATTAGCATAATCTAGTAGGAGCTGTCACAGATTTGCTATATTCACCGGACTTAGTGTATAAACTTACGTACGCCTAACTGCCATACATTGTTGAATATATTATCAATAAAATGTCGTGTCGATGGTAATAGGCGTGTAATGGTACGACAAAGTTAATATTTTTAATCGTATGCTAAGTACAGCTCGCTGTGGTCAATGTCAGTGCTACAAGCATCAATGCGGCGAACACAGAACAAAGAAAGAGATATGCGTGAGTCAAAAACGTGCCAAGTTATTACAAATACATCACTTCCTGATATCGTGTTATTTTAAAAGTAATTAGGCATTATATATTTTGCACTTTGGGTAATATTTAAATAATAATATATACCTACTTCTTTTCAGATGTTTATTTTTTGAAATTGTATTTTTTTTATTGGACTATAATGTCATATTTGTTACAAGGACTATACACTATAGACACTTGAAGGTATTGAAATTTTTTGTAAGTAGCTCACATATGTTTCCGAAAATTTATGTAGGTTAGCAAAATATGATTTGTCATTGGTGAATCAGTACGAAAGTAAGTAACAGTATCTGTCTTGAGTTTGTTCTAATTACCCCGTTATTGAAAGATCACACTAACTACAATAAGAAATCGAACTTTTAACTGTTTATTTAACACATTCTGAATCCTCAGCTAATGTAGTGATACTGTACTTTTTTAGCTTCACGCTGTATCCCGCATATAGCACTTCGGCATACCTAGTGTTCAGATAGACTAGGGAACCTAGTGTTCAGATACTTCCGCTCTCCACTTTCCGATTCTTGAGGCATTTCGTGTTGACTATTTTAAATAATTTCTTGTTAATAGGAAAGCTATGACTAAAACGTTTACATTATAAAATATGTAAGGACATAAACATTTTCAATCAAAAGACTAATAATGCAACGTACGTGGCGACGACATAGAAGGAAACAAAAGTATGTGTTCACTACGCCAAAAGAAAAAAACCATGTAATTAGTTATCGTCTTTGCATCTACTAGTTATGTGTTACATACTGTACATGTACATACAAGTTAATGATGATTTTAAGCCACAGTCCATACTTAAAAATATAAGTAAAAAAATGAAAATTAAAGAATTCACCTAATCAAACACTGAGCCTATTTTATTTATATTAATCATAGTTTCATTATAAAAAATACGACAACACTAAACGATCTTAACAAACCCACTAACTCTAACCATACTAAAATTGTACGTTTAAAAAGAGTAAACTTTTAACTACATATTGCAAATTAATATTTATAGTATAATTGTTTAACAATACTCGTGTATTTTATACTATTCGTTATTAATATATTTAATAATTTTTATGATCAAGATTATATATTATATGAAAAAGAAAAATTATTTTATTATTTATAATATTATTTTCAAGACGAGTATAGATGATTTTTTGAAGGATTTAATTTATATACCATATATACCATATCCTTTAAAAAATTATAATAATTTATATTATAAAGTACGCCTCATTTTGCACGTCCATTGTAAGGTTACAGATACGCGACCCACACATCCTGATAGACACAATGCAATATTGTACTCGGCTTCCAAGAAAGTCGATAAACAGAATACGAGTACACCCCTATCTATAGAAATTAGTTACATGTTCCTTTTCTTTGTCTCAAAAGAAAGTATGTACTTAAAAGATTTTTTAAAATCTTTATTTTATTAATAAATCTGGGATAACTCATTAAAATTTATATGCTAGATTTATAAAAATATAAAAAGAATAAAAAAAGTAAGCGGTTCGACACGAAGCGCCAATAAATTGGATGTTTCAACGCCTGTATCGAATGGGAATCGATTAACCAATCTTAGAGACCGTCTCTCGCAGACGAGTAATGTAATTAGTAAGGTTAACGGACTTTATTGCGGATTCATCCAAACGAGAAGAAATGATTACAATATGTGCATACAGAGAGTGGGGAACGAAGTGTCTTAACACTAGATTCTAACTATATTGCTGTATGTAGGCGGAATACAGAGTGAAGCTGATTTAATTTTTTTTAACGTGCACTACTCATATATCACCTCAATCATCATTATTAACGGTTTATGAAAATAAAGCACTTTAACGAGTGCATTAAGTATTCGTAATAAAATATTACCTAATTCATTTAATGATGTCTGTATGCCGCTACGGTAACACGAAGCAACGCTAGTGCTTTCACTGTTGCCCAGGACGAGTTTCTCCATATATTACAAAAGGTGTCGAGAATTATAAGTCCAATATAAAATACAAATCTTAATTAATTAGCCTCTGGTAATTTAAAATTTTCGTTTCCTAATTTGATTGACATAGCTGCAGCGAAAGTTAAAAATTATTACACGCTTTATAATTATTCAGATGGAGAAAGGCCGATTCGCGTCTCTTAGGATGTGTTAGTGATTTTCGTAAACATTGGAGAGGTAAACATGCATAATTACTTCATAAAACTTATTAAATAAGTAATGTAATATGCTATAATTGTCAATTTATATTCGTTGCAATGATATTATGTAAAACTATTAGATTAACTATTAAAGCGGCCGTATTATTATTCATTAAATACACAGAATTCACTGACAACTATAATGACTTCTAATAGGTTTATTACGACATTATTGTTATTTTTATAAGGATTTTTGATTGTTTTGAATAAAAAAATACGACCAATGTCTATACTTGATATTTATAATAACATAAATTATTATATGTATGATAGAGCATGGATACGTAAAGTTAATTATTTAATATACTGTTAGCGAAATCGTGTAAAAGGATTTGGGATCTTTTACTGTTCCCGAACCACCCTCAATTATTAGTTTTGTAAATATATTCACAGACGCGCCATTTTTACTTTTTTATTATATGTATAGATAATACTAAGTGCGGGATTATACAGCTGAGAATTATTTAAATTTAATGTGTAATTTATATAAACAATTAGAGAAAAAAACCTACTAAAATAGAAAATAACAATTAAAAAAATAATTTAAAGAAATATAAGCATATTTACTGTAATGATCAGCATACTGCCAGTATATACAAATTTCAATAAATATCTTAATTTAACGAATGGAAATTATAAAATGGCTACATGATCTTTGCGATCTACCGTAAGTTGCTCGATTTGAAATTATGAAAACTGAGGGATATGTATACAGTCAATGTATCGTCGACATAATCGATCGAAATAAACATACATAAAGTCGACAGACATAAATATTATTGTGTAATTAGATTGTCTCCGCCAAAAAAACCTAGCCAAGTGCGAGTAGAAATCGTGCTCGAAGTGTTCCGTACCATTACCTATGAAAAAGAGCATAGACAATTACGACTGTCGTATGGGGATATCTATTAAATATTTATTTTATTTTTGATGTGATAACCTCTTATTAATCGATAAACGCAGGTTGCACGTACGAAAAACAAAAATCATTGTCACGTTCAGCTTGAGCCGAGCGTGCAAGCGAGAGCGCTAACAAGCGATAAAGAAACCACGATCGACTTAAGTGTTCGGCTTGGGACTTATCTATCCATTTATTGTTGCTTGTCATTAAATAAAAAAATAATTTTATATTTCAGTTTCACGCTGTATCCCGCACACAGCAATATATACAGAGGGAACCTTGTGTCAAGACACTCCGCTCCCCACTTACCGCAGAATCCTTGAGGCATTGCGTGTTGAGTGGCGGAACTCAACGCCGCCTCAACCAAAAAAAATATTGGAATTAACGGGTGCAAATAAATATTAACTTAACGGAAAAAAACCTATTATTTCTTTTATATTATACAAAATATGTAATGATAATTCAATTCATAAAAGTATGCAAGTTTTTATCAATGTTTTCTGTGTGTGACGTTGTCATGTAAACTGATTTTACGGAACAGTACCAGTTTTAGATATTTTTATAGCGGCAACTTGAAATACATCATTTGGGAAATTTTGAACTGTCTTACTATCACGGTTCATGGGACTACGATCCGGTGACAGACGGACGGACGGAAAACGGAGCCTTAATAAGAGGGCCCCTCTGTCTACGGAACCCCAAGGATTACAGTTTAACAGATAATTTTTCGTAGAAGTCACAAAGTGGTAATTTTCTGTATTTTCTTGAATTTGGTGTTACTTTGAATGCATCCAAGAATCGTTTAATCCAGAACAATGCAGTCAGAGTGATCGTTGTTTTCGCCATTAACTTTCTAGGAGAATCCTACTGCGGTCCACAATGCACAATCGCTGTACACGTACACACACGCGGTGTACGTAAAAAGTAAACACACTGTCTTCAAAGCGATTACAAAACAGCTGCTCTCACTGGGTTACCGAGGAAAGTGTAGCAATGTAATAATGTTCATTGCCAAGCAATTATTAATATTCATGTATGTATTGTTCATTTGTATTGGTGTATCTGTTTGTATATGTAAATATGTATATATATATATATATATATAGGTATATTGTTGTGCATAACAACGAATGTTTTATTATATTACAAAAAGTATTGATATTTTAAATATAAATATCAGCTTTGTAACGAGAACGCTCAAATAAGTGCCCACTGAGCGTGAAACGATTCACAGTGACGACAAAGGTCATTCATGTGTACAAGCTGACCACATATTGGAAAGAATATAAAAATTTCTGACGTGTACATGTCATACAAAAGCTTTACAAAATAATATATATGTAATAATATATTTAAATTGTTAAAAACGTTAACTTAGAAATTAAGTTTTAAAATTATTAGTAAGTTTGGCTACTAATGTACTTATACGAATAAACAAATAATAATTTATTATCATTGATATTTATCATTAATCATCAATAATTATAATATTTACAGGAATCGATATGGATAAAAAATATTTTATCGACATATATTAATTTTGTCATTGTTTATCATCACGAAAACGAATCGAAATTATTAAACATTTTAAGCTGTCGTTGTGTTGTTAATAAGTGAAAGGATAAAAAAAATTCGAGAGTAACAAATAATATTATATGGTTTCTTTATAGTTTCTGACAAACGACGATCCTTTCGCTTATTATCTTCAAAAAAAAAATAATTAAAATAATATTTGAGAGGTTAAACAAGCCTACACTCGCTTTCGTCTCCCAAAATGGGTATAGCAATAACGATGAGTAATGAATAGAGAGCTGCTTTAATTCGCGCCGCTGCCTGCGCCCACGCACCCGCTGTACGCCGCGCCGTGCATCCACTCGGAACAATGCTTACTGGTTTACTTTCTCGATTGACTCATACTGATTCATTGTGTACGTCTAACTATTTGAATTAGATTAATAGTTCCAATTACTCTTAGGATCTATATCTCATACTCGTAGGTCAATACACGGAAGAAACTTTCGATGACACCAATAACAGCAGCTTGCCATATCAGGGTGATATTTGATATACTGTGGACAGTTTACCATTTATGTACAAACAGTAAGTAAGTTAAAACCATACAATATAGTTATAAAAGAAATATAAATGTTTTTTTTCAACGGAAAATTGTCCATTTTGTAAAATCTATTTCCTTTTCATGATCAGATTAATATTTAAAAGAGATTTTCCAATAAACAAAGAGTGTTTTTGAAATAAAATAAATGCTTTACAAAATACAATAAATACATTATAGCGGCATATTGTCACTATGTTTACAAGAAATATGTATACTCAGTGTGAAAATATTTATTGTTGCTTACGGAAAATACAAGATATATTATTGTTGTTAATATAATCAAAACCCCGAGACGACCCTGGATGGTTCATTGTCCCAACAAATATTTCATATCAACAGTAACTATCTTGTCCAAGAAAATTAAATTAATATTTTTTACAATGTACCTTAGCCAAGCGCCATGGTTGAAAAACTCTCCGAAGGGCATATTGCGCAAATAATAATTGACGCCGTGCATCGTTTATAGCAAGCAGCTCGCAGCAGTTGTAGTTAAAATCCAACGGAAACAGAAATTTACAGCTTCCGTTGCGGTTGTATGTTGACTTAAAATAATAACTATAAAGTTACCTTTTTCTACTAATAATAGCTTGTTAATTTCTCAACAAAAAATAATATGTAAAAGTAAATAAAGTATATTGTGTAAAAGCAGCGCAGGCGCATGTCTTCTAATGAACGGGTGTAGTGCGGCTGACCCCCGACCCAAGATAAGTTCGTCGACCGCACTCCCTCCCGCACCGAGCTCCCGACCCTGGGCCCTTTGGTCCTGAACGATGTCAGACGTTTTTATCGCGTTTACTCATCCAAGACGATGACCCGACTATTTACATTTCTCATAATGTTCTTGTTACGGTTATAATATCAGTGACATAAGTGTTGCATACGATTTTTTATTATACCATTTCTCAAGACGTTATTGCTTATGATTTTTAATGTAGAATTAGTTAATTAAAGATTTATTTTAAGCATCCGAAAACAATCATTTGTTCGTACAAAATCTATACAAAATAACGATTTTGTAAAACATGCTGGAATGCATCGTGAAAATGATGATTGCAAACGCATATTGAAAGATTGCACAAGCGAACGAACGCAATACAAAGATTCTGTTAAGCGCACAATAAAAAAAAGTGTCATATTTTGACCATAATGTTTCTAGGGGATAATTTAACTTTAAGAGCCAGGTCTCAACGACGACCTATTTCGGTTTACAGTCAGACAACTACATAAAGCCGGATTGAACTATACAAGGGCGCTTATTGTGTTACTCGCCGGCCGATTCCAAGAGGAGGCAAAGGGAGGTAAGGAGTTGGGGGGCAGGGGGACGGGGAGAGTGCAATAGAGAGAGGTGCATAATTCGCGTTCGTAGGCGCAGGCGGTCGTCGGGAGTCAACGTACGGGGACCGGTTCACTAATCGCTCCCACAACAGCCCGCGCTCCTGTCCTCGGCTACGCGGCCATAACGGCGCCTGCGCAACTAGCCGGCTTTGTTACATGGCAAGGTGCATAAAGCCAGTAGTTTTAATATTCATATTTCATTCTATTTGTGTGATGAAATTGAATTGTTTATTAATACGTATAAACTCATTAATAACAATAAACAACGAAATATATCATAAGTTATTAGTAAACACTGTACATATTATAAAAAGAGAATGTTATTTACATTTAACATCCGATGTTTTGGTTTTTGCGTGCTTGCACACAATAAAGGCTGGGGAGGAGGCTCCAAGACCTATGTTTTAATTGTAATATCACATTACAATAATGCAGCAGCAGCAGCAGTATTTTGACATTTTACTATTACATAAAATACGTAACAAGATTTCAGACAATGTCTCATATCGATTTACACATATACGTAATTATTGTGTAAGAATTACTTTTTAAGGTGTCTTTGTCGTTAACTGTACCAGTATACTTATTGAATAACAAATTGAAAGGAAACAATTGCTTTGAATATGTAGTCAAAAAGATTTAAGTTAATACTTAAGTGGAACGGCTATAGAAGTTTCCACTGGCATGACAACTATCCTATTGTCTGTGGTCCAGAAATCATGGCATTGCGATACATTTCTAGTGTTAGTACATTTAAAACATTTTCTCTTTGACATTTTGAATTTATCTTTTCTAGACAGTCATTTTATATACATCTATTGGTTTCAGTATTGGCAATGTATCTTTGACTTAGACTGGCATATAGATATACCTCGCATTATTTCTTTTAAGGTTAAATAAAATAGTAGGTATGTTTTGGTTTAAATTATACATAAAACATTGTGAATTACTGGAAAAGGCTAAATGTTGGCAAGATATGTTTTGAATATATTTTCCAAGCACTGGCACGAAGAAGAAGACTAACGTAGAGACAAGCTAATAAGCACTATGAGATAAAGAGTCAAAATTATAATATAGCAAAACAAGTGTTTCATAATAAATATTCTCTTACACTTTTATGCACTTGAGAACATACAAAGTTACATAGTTGACTGCGGTCGCTGCATTTGTCGATTGCATACGCAACAAAGCCGGCTGGCCGAATAATTTTCAAGGGAGTTAATAAAGACGGCGATTCGTAAGATTTATAAACAAGAAACAAGCGGTCAGCTCTGGTTACATTTATTCTTAAATGAAATTATTTATCCAGAATCTGGATATTCTTATATAAATATATATTACTATAAATCAAATAAAGCGTTTAAAACTGTATAGATAATTTTGTTCTGTCAATACAAAAAGGGACGTTGTTGACACAAGCATAACGTGTATGATAAGACCCTGATAGCGCCTTCGTGGCAGCTGAAGACAAGGTCGAGCCGATGAGCCTTTGTCGAGTTAGCAGGATATGAAAAACGACCTCGACGTCGTAATCCAATACATTTGCAGGGGGAACAGGAAGCGATTTTTCTTTAATGATCATCACCTTGGATCAGTGTCAAAATTAAACGGCTACCATTACCAAAATGTATGTTAAAGTAAGGTTAGAACGTTTCATTACTTCCAATTACAACATGGAAATAATCTGCATTAGTTATTAATTTCAACAATAAAAGCTCAACTTTCATCTTTTCCAATTTCAAACAAAGAAAGTGTTTCAAACGCTTGCATGAAATAAAATAAAAACATTTAAAAGGAACATTATCAGTTTAATAAGCAAATAAATTAACGCTTACGATAGATATACCTGAGCCGCACAATAAACTTACAATCTGAAAACAAACGAGAGTGCAACGGCTTAGGTTTCAGATTATGTAATAGTCAAGATTGTCACCTAGATAGCGATCGTGTCTAGTTAAACCAATAGATTACCTAACATGGTCTTGGATAACTTTATTGCAGAATTAACATTTGGCGAGAGAGACAACTATTTTTAGTTCAATTCAGTTATTTTATTATGGCGTTCCGAGCGTGCCTATGTTCAGTTCGGATAACTTTAGCATGACAACAGTTATGTTGCAACAGCGAAGCCTATAGCCACGGTGTCAGTCAGCCCGTGGATAGTTGTATTTGCGGTTCGCAAAAAGCTCGGCGTGGCGTGGGTCGGCTGCACCTACTGCACTTCTAGTTTTACTGTGTCAAGAACAACGCCTCTCGACCCCCGCCCCGCGCGTATACCGCGCTATTATTTTGTCACCTGTGCTTAAAAATTTTGAAAAGAACCCAACCCCGCAACATGTATTATCTGGGATTTTCACCTGTAATATTTATTCAAGACATCGAAAGCTTATACGTAATTAAAATTCTTACTTAACTGTAGAAAGAAAAACAAACAGTATAATGTATTTGCAACTGCTCAAAATATATGAATATTTTTGATAAAACAATTATAAATAGGATTAAGAATTTGCAGACGACTCGGCCTGTAAAAGGATGACGTGTGTCCGTTTAACAAAATATCAAATTTTACATGTCTCCAGATAACATAAAGATAACCATTTTAGTGTTTGACCTTCCACAGGCCCTTGGCATACAATTATTGTGAAATACTTAAAAAATTAAGCACTTCGGCACGTATACTGTAAATATGTACAAAGAAAACATTATTTAAGCAAAATCAAATACGTGATTACTTTGTTTGAATCATAAGTTTAGGTGCAGTTCTGTAATTTACAGTTACGCCTCACGTGTGCCGTACTCCGCATCCTTGAATCACACTCGACTGGCGATAAAAGAAAACACGCCGAGACACGTACGTGCGAATTTGTGGGCCAGCCGCAATTATCTTCGTCGGGCCCTTTGTGCGGATATGAGCCTATAATACAGTCTCGCATAATGCTGTCAATTATGAGGGTAGTTGCACGTTCATTGTCAATTTAATGTTTCTTTATTGAAATATATAATTTATTATTCAACACACAATGCCTCCAGACTTCGCCAGAAAGTGGAGTGTTGTAACACTAAGCTCCCTTTGCCTACCCTGCACTGCTGCATGCGGGATACAGCGTGAAGATGATGTAATTATTTCTATTACAGTAATCACAGCTCGAAACAAAGTGACATAAAAAAAAACAAGTTCACCATGTCATATTTTAATTGATGATAATAATGCAAATTTTATGTAAGCTAATTTTGATTTCAACACAAAAAACACACACACTCGGATTTCACTTTTCACGTGCAGACGAACGTCGGTGGAATAATTTATTGTAAAATCAAACTACAAACGAATAAAAAAAAAACAGAATCCTACACAAATTTTTAGAATAACAAATTGAAAGTGATTAGTTGAAGGTAAATAAATGGTTATATAGTTCCTTTTGCTTTGGTGTCAGAGCGAAGAAATTAAAACATTCAATAAATAATAATAATTCATTCTCCCGAAAGGAAATCGAAACTACGACCGTTGTATTACAGCCACACGCTTGTTGCCCGCCCCTGCGCTGTGACGGCAAAAGAATTTTTTTTAAAAAATCTTTATAGAATTGTTTTCTTATAAAATTAGTAAAGCACAAGGCCTCTTGATATTAAATTAAGGAAGCAGATATATATATTGTAAAACAATTAAATTTAATATTCTTATAAACCACAACTCGACTTTAAACAAGCACTATAAAATTTAAACATAAATTGAATACTTAAAAAGCCCTCTAGGGAGTTTGTCAGTTTTTATAGTATTTTAGTGTAATAAAATAAAAAGTTCACGTGCTAATTGCCTATAACAACCCAGTCGAGTCTGTTATTTCTGTGTGCCGACGTCTGAAGGATAGATCTTTGTGTCGTTCATTGTGTTATAATAGTGCAAGTTGTTTAAAGTGAAGGCAAATTACTTAATAACAATATTTTTTTATATGCTACAAAAAATTCTTTTCACTTTCACGCTGCATACCGTAATAGTAGGGTAGGCAGAGGGAACCTACTTTTATTCCATTTTCCGTCAAATTCTGTAAGCATAGCGTGCTGAGAGGCGGAATTCAACGACACGCATTATGAAAATAGTATTTCCTCGAGTGGGAATCGAATCAACGATCTATCACGTTTACAGTCACACGCTCGTGTCCATGTGCCACGATTGTTAATTTTAAACTTTCAGATGATTTAGTAAGCCATTCATTTCCTCTAGTAATCAATGGCCGGCAGCACGAAATATAAATTGACATTTGTGTTTTCAACACAATATATAAATAAATTCATCACCAAAAACCTTCAAGTCACTATCACACACAACAATATACTTTTTAAATTGGCCGCTTCGTTAGCTCGACGAGATTTTAGATAACAGCCGTAACCATAAAGTATCCCATTGTCGATGAAACTGATTGTGCATACATTTTTTTACCAAATATTTGGAAAAGTGAAACTTTAGCAACTCTCAATAAATACTGTGTCATCTGTAATTAGCAAGCGACTGAAAATTTTTATGTTTCGGTTTTTTTATATCTGCCATATTTTAAAGTTGAAGTTAATGCCGTCATTAAAAAAGTGTTTATATGGCTTATGGTTTATATTACTTAAAGCAAAAATATTTTACTTCAAAAATCTGCTTTTTGTATTTATATCTTACGAAGGCAAATCATATTCGGTCAAGTCGATATTGTAAACCAACTTCAGAATATTTAACTTTAGGAATCTTAAAGAATCTTACTAAGGTTGCAGTATACTCTACCAGTGCGAATTAAGATTAACGTATAAACCTTAGTCTTAGTCTATATTGTGATGGTTTGTGGACGAAGCCTCGCAGTTTTATCCACAAAACCAAAAAATAGTCTTAGTCACAGTCCTGCCGTATGATCGAAAAATTTTCGTCTGTTTGTAATAACGGGAGAGAGGACGACGACGAACCAAGATTAATTATATCCGATTTAGGTACAGACGACTACCAGGCGACAAATTATAAAATTTTATAAAATATCAATAATTTAACATATAGTTGTGTTTCAATTCGTCTAGGAATTATTAGACAACCTTTCAAGAGCATTGAATTAGAAAATAAACAAAAATGGAAGTAAATTGATAGTATTAAAATTTGTATGTTTTTCTTCTGCCACAAAGTATCATTTTTGATATTATGTGAAACATATATTACAATAAGATTTAATTGATGGATTTATTTTAAGCTAGCCTTTAATATTGTTAACAAATCAAGAAATATAAGGCCAGTCGTGGTGCAGGGTATGGTTACAAATTTCACTTGCAAAAATGAAATATTTAATAATTCGAAAGTGTCTTGATGAGAATGGGGTGCCCTAGGTTTCCACGTTACGTCTATCCTACATCGCTATGTGCGCGATACAAGTTGGAGCTATAAAAAAAAAGTAGACAATTTTTCAAGCAAATGGAACCGGAAGAACAGAAAATATAGTATTGAAAATTATCTTGATAAATAAAGGTCAATTAACCAGAAACATGTTTAAAATATTAGCTAATATTTAGTGTATTTTGATTGCTAATTATTGCTCGAGGCTAACCTTTCTATGTACAATTCTGTGTTTGACAAAGTTGATATATTTTGCGCCACGCTGGCAATAAGTTATATCTTTCTTCACCACAGCATATTTTGATTATTTGATTTAGAACACAGCAATAACAGTTTAAAAATTTCAATCATAATATATATATATAGCCTATTCTGTTAAACTAATATTTTTTATTAGCAATGAACAGAAGTAAACGATGATTTTGAATTATCGATTAAATTAAATATAAAAAATACAACAAAAAGCAGAATCTTTTTGTATTTTAAAAACTGACGTACTAAGATTTAAGGTTATGTTAAATTTAAAAAAGTCCAAACATACTTGTGGAAAGTTTAAAAAAAAAAAGTTTCGCCATCTACCGGAAACTAGCAAAACAATAAGGTTCCAAGTTCTGCACTCACTTTCTTAATGCTGTTAAAACACGTCACTAGATGGCGCTTTTTAATTTATTTCACATGTCTATAATGAAGACTAACATAATAATAATGAGTTGATCATTTCTTTTTTTATATGGCACATAACTTTTTATGTAAAAAAAATAATATACATTATATTTAACATTGCTATAAAAATAAAATAAATTTCAAGTTGAATCAATTTAGAAAAAAAATCTTAAAAACGTTTTACCTGACTAATTATTATACTAAGACATAAGTTCAAATATTGGAACACAATCAATGAAGTCACCTTATTATCAGGCAACACGACAGACACATAAATTTTCACAACAACTAAACATAAAAGAAGCACAACATACCTGTCATGATCTCTACTGCGGCTGCGTTTCCTATAAGACTCCTCCTCCCTGGAGCCATCGTCCAAGCGTCTTCGCTTCGCTTCATACGACCGCGAGCGAGAATGTGAGGCGTAATGCTTCCTGCGAGTGCGCGGCATCTGGAAACATATTTATAAATATACTACTAACATCTATATATAATTAATAATGGTTTTCTAATCAATGTACACCATGATAATGGCATTTCTATAAGCCAGCGTGAAAACAACTGTTACAAGTTTAGCAACAATTGTATTATTTAATGGCAGTGATGTTAGACAATGTTTGGTTAATTAATTCACTCAAAACTGTAATTCAAGGAAATGTAATTAAAAATATTATGTTATATAGAGTTATTATTTTATGCAAAAGTTATATGTTTTATAGTAATGAAATTTTAATGCTTACACCGCAATAGATATATATTCACCTTGGTTCAAAACAGGATGTTTTAATGAAATTTTTTTTTATAGTTGTCAATAAAGATAAGAACTAACAAACTTAAAGGTTTCTCTATACAGCAACTACTGTACTCTAATATTTCAAAACACATTGCAGCACAATATAAATTTTGAAAGTATTAAATTAAATATTTTACGTAGATACTACCTATATTTAGTTCTATAAACCAAACTATTATACTGAAAATATATTATCAATGTTTGTTAAAACTTAAATAAAGTAAATCCTTTCACTTTTATCAATCACAGTACACCAGTAGTGAAGCAGTATTAAAATAATAAGTATTTACACTTTTATTTTCAATTATATCTTCATTACAAAATGATACTTTCACCTAATTCTAATTTGAAAATGCAGTGTTCAAAACATTGAATTACCTAAAATGTATTAGGTCTTTTGTTCATCAACATCAACTCCCCACACAAACACTTTATCTGGCACAAATTTTGACATATTCAATGATTTATACAGTGTTGTTATTTATGATTTCAAGAAAGGTTATATACGGGAAACGACATTCTATGATGTTTATAATGTATACAGAACTATAGGTCACAACGAAATAGTGTACTGCTTGTGTCATCTCTTGTAAAACACTACACTATAATTCCAATACCTAATATATAAATAAATATTTGCTGTTAATCTGGTTTAGAATTTCATTTAAAATAAAGTAAAATATAGTATACACACACACACATTAAGTATTACATTATTAATTCAAGAGATCCAAGGTGTATTTGACTGTTAGTATAAAGTGAAATAGAAGAAATGTAAGAATCTAATTGCAAAAACCTTAAAATTTAAGTTCTAGTTATTTTTGATGAACACATTAAGTTATCTATATATTATATGTATAAAAGGAGATGTTTCCACTGGCTCCGGTAAGCACACGCACGCACAGCCTTAACAGTTGATGGTAGAAACATGAAATTTGGTACAGATGTTTATTTGCCATTTTGAAAAACTTTAACCCTTAAAGGGATGAAATAGAGGTTGAAAGTTTGTACGGAAAAATCTTTAAATTGGCACCAATTTTAATAAAATTCGAAATTCAGTCTCCGACTTTAGAATTCATCTATTTAGTGAAATAGAAAATATTTTCATAAATATATTTAATATATATTTGTAGTTTAATCGGCCAAAGCCAGGTAAATAAAAAGGGTCGGCTAGTTAATATAATAAAAGAAAAACATGACTTGTGGTAAAACAAGAATAGTAAGACCATAAATCTCAGATTTTTAAAATTAGTATGTATAGGAACATATATCTTTAATACAATTATAATTAAACTACTAGTTATAGGTCTTTTCTCATATAGTTACGCACAATTAAAATAATACCTTTTATGATCGCTTAGACCATACAGGTTCTACTTTCTACTTCCTATCTACAGTGCAGTGATAAGTGCACATCTAGTACACTTGAAATTGAAAACCGTAGTACTCCAGCCTAAGTTTATTGAGGAAGCTACAGATTTTTAAATGTCATACAAAAATTGCTGTGCAGTGTGATACAGATTTTCCATTATCATATAAGAATGCAAGGTCTGAAACATCTGATGAAAAATAAGGACAGAATACAGAAGCGCTAGATTAGCAAAAGTTGTTTCATGTGTTGGTGTGGTATAGTCGACAAATAATAAATATCATGCAATTGGACGGTGTTTGACTGTGTTGTGAGTTTGATCTCCATCCAGAGCTATTTAAGTTGGTTTTTTTTATTGTCCCAATAAGTTTAAATGTAGAGTTGAGTTACCACTTAACCATAGAATACTTGACACTTGTGAAAATGTATATATATTTTATTAAATTTTGACCATCCTAAAATTGATCATCCTGGGATGATCTTTTTTACTTAATTAATGCTCAAAAATCATGGTATGGTAATTAAATTATATATTCAATTATGCTAACTGGTATTGAAAAGACTTTCATTATTACATTCTAAATTATATATGCTGTATGAATAAATTTATTTAAATGGTATATTAATAAAAAGCAGACATTAAAATATAGCTTTTAATATTTTAAGACTGTCAATATTTTGTTTGTTGTTAGTTAGTAGTTGTTCTGTTGTATAATAAAATTAGATGAGTTTGTTGCAACAGACTTGTGACAAAAGAATGTGCTCTATTATGTTTTTATTCTTAGTTTGTTTAATTTCCTTTATTAATATTAAATTTTAATATTAAAATAAAAATGTACCAATTATTACATATTAATGACTGACTTATCTACAAAATTATTATGATAAATGAAATGGCATTATGTACAAGATTGTCTTACTGTAAAGCCATGCATATATAGAAGTTTTACAGCTCATGCATATATGTACAACAATGTATAAAAAAAGTTGAGCATTCTGATAAAGATAGTATTGCTGGTACCTCCACTTACCATAAAAAGGATACCAAAACTCGTATCCAAGCAGTAAAAGCTGAAAAACATTTAAAATTTTTAGACCACTAATATTCGGTCAACATAATGGTTACTTACAATAACTCACATGCAACTGCACATGTTCAAAATATAAGTTTTATCATAAAATTAAATTAAATATACATTATGTGGCAAATCTGGAAAGATACATTCGAATATTCATTTGTTACATTAAGTTTTGTACAGCTGTAAATTTCACATTGGAAATAAATGTACTCCAAATTAAATTGTAGAAATCAAGGAAATGTTATGAAAGATTTGTCAGATAATAAGCTAGTATCTCACCAGCTGTAGTATTATAACGTATAGAGCGCAGTAGTATGCAACGATTATTTTACGCCCTTTAATAAATTATTTAATTAATAAATTTTCCTTAAAAATGGCTCTAGTAACAAAAATCTAGAAATAATTAATATCAAAACAACCCATGCTGCCAAACTAGATGTCACTAGAAGTTATTTACATGCTGACGCCATGTTCTTTCTACGAGTCGAGGAAGCCCTACGTACGCCAAAGAGAAAAGTTGTTAAATTCTATTTACACTTACCCTGAGCTCACGTAAGTATTTCAATTTACACCAAAGCTGTTGCGTAAAATTAGTAAGACAGTTCCAAGTTCGCGATGCAGAACCCAGAAGAATGCTTCTTCGCAATAAAGGCCCGAACATCGATCCAAAGGCAAGACAGCCGATATTTAATAATTGGCAACACTGCCTCGAGTTTTGGCATAAGATATCGCCAAAAACTATTTCCTGTTGGTAAAAAATAAATTCTATAAAAATAATTTTAAAAGGTTTTTAAAAATGTTCAACAAGTTTTATGTTATTGTATGTATATATAATTTTATGAAATATTGTGTAGATGTCATTAAAAAAGCAAAAAGTACGACATGAAGTAAATTTAAAACGGAAACATAGTACCAACCTAAAGCAATTTAACAATCTGACCAACTTAGATATATGCGTTTTTGTTCGGAAACTTACGATTAATAATAAATTAAATAAATTGTTGTAATAATGTTATTAGGAGTATGTTTAATGTATTTATTATTTATGCTATAGAAAAAAGTTGGATTGTTATTTTCAAATTCAATAAAAAATTGCATTATTATTCAAAGAAATTAAAAACCTAAATACAAAAGAAATGTGTGTGTTTAATAAATGTTTATATGGAAAAAAACACTTTTAAATAACAAATTAATTTAAATTATTTAACAATTTTTAAATTATAAAATTTACTTTTACTTATAATATAATATATAATAATAAAAATAAAAGAAATAATTTTTGAAATTAATGAATTCGTATGTATATGTATGTCCTTATGATATAAGTAAAAGACGGAATTTTCGCTTACTAGAATTTCGTTTAGAATTTGTATAGTTCATCTGTAAAGTGAGGGTAAATTCATGCGATTTGCGTGAAATGCTCTACTACAAAACAACTATCGTGTAACTTTAAGAGAGCCGACTCTCCACCCGGACTAAAAACCAGCTGCACTTTTGTTTTCTTCTTTATTTTTAACCATTTAGTGACATTTAACAAACACGCATTTTTAAACAGGTGGAAATTTCTCAGAGTGATATATCATTTTGTTGTTTTTTTTAGCTTGACGTTATATCTTGCCAGTGCTTATACTATAATAGTTTTATTTTTTTGTACGTAAAACAGACAACTGAATGATTAAGTAGTCACTTTTTCATTGTATTACTGTCTTTCTTTCAATAGTTATAATAAATACAATAAATAATCTAATACATATATACATAATTTTATATGTACATATTTTATATGTATATATGTATATTATAAAAAAATATTGTGTGTACAACATTGAGATTACCATTGATTACTTCGAATACACTTATTGTTTTCGTTATAAGTTAAATACATTTGTTATAATATAAAAAACTTCAAACACTCACCACCGTAACTAATTTTAATGGCGGACACAAATTGTATTATAAAGGCTTTTACAATACACACTGCACATTCCACTGAACAAAACTTTGCTATTTTCTAAAACAAACTGTCTTTATTAGTAGTTAGTGTAAGATAAGATATTCATGAAATTTAAACTAACATAGCTTTATTCTTACGTATATTATTAACCTTCATAGATAGCAGCATAAACAATTTAAAATCAAATGGTTATATATTTTCCACTTTAGAATATTAATAGATTAATTTAGCTATTGATTATCGTTGTAGTGTTATCGTATTATGATAATATAAATAAGTCAACCATTGAAGGTTAGTTATTTAACCAAGAATATTTATGCTTATAGTAATTTTGGTGGAAAATCGCAGATATTATTTATTAGGGCTGTCGCCGCTTTATTTACTGGATTTCTATAAGTGGTAAAATAAAACCAAAACGTCCTTTAGTCAAGCTTAAAATGCTGGGTTACTCGAGGTATATTAAACTATTATCTGTAAAGTCGAGCAAGAAAGACGGACGGCCGTACCATTCTTTCCTCAAAGCAGTTCAAGCCATTTTCGAACCTGTATAACTTTTTCGTTGTGAATTAATCTAAAGGCTTGTATTTTCGTAATCAAACAGTTCAACAGAGGTAGCCTCGGAAGTTTCTCAGTTCCCTGCTGTGTTGGGATACAGGGTGAAGCTAAAAAGAAGAAATAAATAAATGCGCTACTTAAGTTTATACAGACGCAAATTAGTTGAATAAAGAAATGAGTTACAACAATAAACAAATTATATAGAGGCCGATTATAGGCCGTCGTGGCGCAGCGCAAGGAGCACAAGGATGTCACTGTTACGCGACGGTTGTGGGTTCGATCCCCACTAGAGGAACTGAAATATTTAATAACGTTTATACTCATATTTCCATTTCTTGGCTCTGGTGTCGAGGCAAAGCGCAGCGATGATTTCTGCCACTCAACACGCAATGCTTCCCGAATTCGGCAGAAAGAGGGGAACGGAGTATCTTAACACGAGGCTCCCTCTGCCTTCCCTGCTGTTTGCGGGATACAGCGTGAAGCTGAGAAAAATAATAATTATAGCATTAATATAGCAACTCTACCCATGACCACGGACTACTGCAAACTACTACTGTACGACACGTTGACTTTCCAAAAATATACAATAGTACGCCATTCATCCAGTTAAAGAACTTCATTTAAAATGTATAATACTAGTGATAATCAAAGATCCTGTTGAGATGAATAATTTTTTTTTGTTAACTTCGGTGCTATTTATAACTAGTTATACAGTGTCCAAAAATGAATATAAATTTTTACAAATGTTGTACAAATATCATTATTAATTTTGACTGCTGGCTGTACCTTGAACAAGTAAGACGTTTGTTTGGTTAATGGCAAGATAAATTGCGAAGTCAATGACCGGCAGAATAAAGTAAATTGGGGTATCATATCTAATTATCCGTAATTTATTCTTCTTCTCTTATACAGCATTATTTTCATATTATTTTCACTTTGATTGAAATATTTTAATACGTTAAAGCAAAGTAAAGTAAAATACTCCTTATTGTACACCGATCATTACATTACAAGGAAAATCATGATTATAGATTTTTTTTCAGCTTCACGCTGTATCCCGCACACAGCAGGGTAGGCAGAGGGATCCTCGGTGTTAAGACACTTCGTTCGCCACTTTCTGCCGAATTCTGCATTGCGTGTTGAAAGGCAGAACTCAACGTGGAGCTTTGTGGAGCTCCGCACCAGAGCGACGAAAATGGAAATATGAACATAAATAAATATTTCACTTCCTCGAGTGGGAATCGAACCCACAACCGTCGCGTTACAGTCACAACCTTGTGCCACTGTATCAAGACGGCCTCTTTATAGATATAATAGTACAATAGGCGGTCTTATTGCTAAATGAGCAATCTCCAGACAACCTTGGGGTAGAGGAGATCATTAATTAAATAGGAAGAGCTGGACACATATGAAAATATATTAATACATACATGTATTATATTATATACACATACATACTTATACATATTATTTTGGTACAAAAATATATAATAATTGCATTTGTTAATTAGAAAAAATACTTATGGAGTGTTATTTGTAATATTCCATAAGTCTATATATACAAAATACAATAATTAAAAATAATAGATAACAAAAACCCGCGTTAAGGCAAAATTAGCCATTTAATTTTTAACGACATGGCAAGAAATTGTCTTTTCTTGTTTTCAGAGTGGATCTATTTTTGGAATGTGTACTCTACTGTTGGTTGATTCTTCTAGATCGGCCCGTCGGCTGTAGAGGGGTTTTCTACAGCGACATCTTAGCCCGATGTGGACTATGAAGGCTTTGAGTTAATTATTATTTTGGAGGCCTGCTAATTAGTTGGAGAGTAGAAAAAAAAAAATTGTTTTCGATACTAGTGTTGTAGGCCACGAATAGCAATGTAATAAAATTTATTTTAAATAAAAGTTATTGCAAAATAGTGCAACGGCTTGTGTTATTTGCTTACTATTTATACTAAAAAGAAGAGAAGTATGTAGAGACCGTAGCGTTTGACGCTCCGTTATCTCCGACTACCCCGCTAGGGATGTAGATATAGTTAAGTTTAAGTTCCGTTTCCAAGACCGTATCTTTTGCAAATTTGATGCCACGGTAATGATTCCGGTCAAGACGAGCTAAGCAAACTGTAAGAGCCCATTATCTACCATTTCTTGAAACGATTCGTAATTTTTTTTAATTTTTTTATTTTCACCAGAATTTAAAGAAAAAGAATAATTGCTTTTGCTGATAATTTTTCATATCGAGGCAGTAGTGGCGCAGGGACACAAAGTGTAACATGACTGGTTGTGAGTTCGATCCCCATTCGAGGAAATGAAATATTTATTTAATTGTACATTTCCATTTCTTCGCTCCTCGTTGATGTCGAGGCAAAGCGCGGCGTTGAGTTCCGCCACTCAACACACAATGTTTCTAGAAATCAGTGGAAAGCGGAGTGTCTTAACTTAAAGTCATAATGATAAAGTCATCTTCTAAACCAAACTAAAAAGATGTCAAATCACTCTTAACTATTAAGTTTTAGCTTAATATAATATATACATAAATATGTACAACAGAGCTATTAATAAGAGGGGTGGGTTTGCTGAGACCAAGAAACTAAAACATTGAGAAATTGCTTAGAGCTTAGAACTCTAGCGGTCAACTTTGATGTTTGGTTGTAACTTTGATCGTTTTTTTCTGAAATTTCATTTAAGTAAGTTGAATATACATATTATACAAAAGGTACTAAGAATTTCTGTAATATTTATTTAAGATTTCTATTCTGAAGAAACACGAATTACACTCATATTTTGCATGAAACATATATTTTTTTTACTAAAAAGCCATATATTACCGTAAAGTAAAGTAAAGTAAAAGAATGAATGCTATGTTTGCAACACATTGCATAACCTCTGATTGACTTAATGACATAACAGCAGTTACGAAATGAGTATGAAAGCTTATTAACTTAAAATATAAAAATATTCCTTATACACACAAGCTGTACGCAATAAAACTTAACCGTCCATATTAATATAACAAATGTAAGTCAACGTTTTCTTCGTGGAAGATATAAATGAGAAAAGTAGCCCTGGCGGGAATCAGCTGATCGGGATTGCGCAGTGCGCAAATATAGGGTGTGGGATGCGGGGGCGGGGCGGCACGGGCGCGCGGCGGCGCCCGGACAGTCGCGCGCGCTACACCACCGCACCACCGCACCGCCGTCGCCGACCACGCGGTCCCTGACACCCTCGCCGATAGCACACACTTGAAAGAAAACTTTCATCTTA
Source organism: Heliconius aoede (assembly GCA_037355905.1). Classification (NCBI taxonomy): domain Eukaryota; kingdom Metazoa; phylum Arthropoda; class Insecta; order Lepidoptera; family Nymphalidae; genus Heliconius; species Heliconius aoede. The sequence continues at coordinate 1,227,358 of JBAIZZ010000042.1, forward strand.
CTACCCCAGGAACACACCGGCGACCCGCCACAATGTACTAGCTGTGATATTGTAACAAGAAGTGTCACGCGATGCGGGGTCAGAGTGAGCCGCGAGCCGCGTCGCAGTCTCCCGCCCTCTCGCGCTGGGCACGCTCTGTGCCATTATGAGAGACGTTCAGAGCTCGCCCGAAACGTGCACGCAAATGTTCGACATGTCAATTCAGGAGGTGAACGGCAAGGGACCTAAAAAAAGGAAAAAGTCGTTAGAAATCTGTAATAATGAGCCACGAGCTGAGTTAAACGAGAACGAGAGCGGTGCAGGTGCTCGGGTCGGCCGCGAGGTGGTTGGCAAGGGAGTGGAGCTGCTGCACTGGCGTGACATGCCGCAGCACCTGCAGTTCAACCCTTACGTGCTGACCGGCTATCGCCCCTTGCAGAGCTGGGGTGGCTGCGTACGCAGTCTGTTCTACTTCCACAATGAGACGATTAATATTCTCACTCATGGTAAGTATCATTCCGGTTTCATTTATACACAATTTAAGCAGTTTCGTCGGCAGCGCGGCAACAAATAATCATATCAAATGAGATTTCTCTGTCATTATAAAATGATGTTTGTTACAATTAAAATATGATACATAACATTATTAGTAAATAATATGCACAAAACCCAACTACAGACAAATTCTATAAATAGTTTTTTTTAAATATTTTTTTATATATTTTAAAATATACTGTAAAATTAGCGTTATGTAAACACAAGTGTCATTAAATTAAAGCAGTAGTTCTTTCATTCTCTTTACAACTGTTGAACAGAGCTTAAGATGGTAATTTCTTTTTATAGGTTACGTGTGTGGAAGCATGATATTTCTTTTTTACAAATATTACAAATGTAATATATATGAAAAGCACGTTAAAACGGAGCTCACCGAAAGGGGCAAAATTCATTTCCTCGTGCAAGTACGCTTGTAACATAAAGCCACCCCTATCAAAGGGCTAAGGCTACCCTTCGTTTTAATATTTGTAATTCCAAGAACAAATTCTGTTATTTTATCAATACATGAATTAAATTTACAGATTTAACAACAAGAAAAAAAATTACAAATAAAAGTTACATAATACGAGCGTGTTACTCGAATATATTCAAAATGAATATATACTTATGGTCTGATCTGTACACGATAAAAGGCTTAATGAGAAAGTCTGTTAATATTGAAAATGGGTTGCGATCAGCATTCTGCGATCAGTGCATTAAATTCCCGGCATTGCTACGAACTCGTAGCCGCGCGCTACGCTGCACGGTCCACGTTCCGTTAGTGGCCATCCGAAAGATAATATATTCACATTTATTAAATCAGTTCTTTGAGGCTAAATTGAGGCCAACCGTAGCGCGATCGGGTGTGAGTTCGATCCCCACTTGAAGAAGTGAATTTATATGCTAATATTTAAAATTTTGTTTTCTTTGTTCTGATATCAGAGTAAAGCGCGGCGTTGAGTTCCGCCACTCAATAAGCAAAGCAATGCTAGATTTATGGGGAAAATGAAAAAAAAAAATTAAGCTGAAAATTATAATTATGTAAAAATGTCGGTGCTCTAGAATAGGTAAGTCACACGATGTTGAAGTTCAAATTTCACTTAGTAAAATATTCAAATATATTTCACGTTTTGTTAGAATGTACTAGTTTTTTTTTTATTTGTTACATAAAGTGAGCTATGCAGCATTGGTAGAGAGAAGAGCGCGCAGTGCTTTTTCACGAGATTGTTTCCGTCTTCTACGCAAAATGTAAATACATACAAAATCCTCATTAATGTGGAAGCTTGTGAGGATCGATGTTTGTTCGACTTCGCAAAAACTACTGAACAGAATCAGATAGAAATAGAGAGAGAAACTTATAAACAAAAATAACATATAAAAAAATATGCGAGGCTTTTAATTTGGGTATAATATAATAATAACTTTTAGGGGGTGAGGCAACGATTAGGTCGCTAATATGCTATAATTAGTTATGGCTGACATTTGCGTATTTGTAAATTTTAACAGGTAAATTTAATAAATTAAACTATCTAAAATTATTTAAGGATTGACATAAATTATGACAAAAATACCAATTAAGCAAAATCTGCTAAAAATGTACAATACGTAGTGTATTATAATTATATTAATATACGTAGTGTATTATATAAAATGACGGGTACTTTTTTTGTCATGTCAATAAGTCAAATATCAAATTTACGGTTAAAACAGTCAATTTGTCACCTTTTTTTTCCCATGTCAGATGTCAATGTTTAAATAGAATATTGAAATTCGAGGAAGTAAAACCCATTGCTCAGATCTAGATTAACTGTATGAATAGATATCCAAACGTTGCCCTAGATATTGTTATCAGTCAGAAAGCATTAATTCAGCTTCCATGATTCATCTTCAGCAAGTTCGCCTTAAGCTATCAGTCTCCTTTGCTACGGACGTTGTCCTCATTTGGGGCGGCTCAACTCATTTTTTCATATAATCTAGACATTTGTTAAATGATTTTCCTCTGCAGTGGTTGGGATTTTTTATAGGCTTTATTTTTTGTAGTATTTTTCGAATAATGTTAATATTGTATTGTATATTTTGCCTATATTTTTATTTCCACGCCAAAATGATTAAAGATTTTTTTTTATACAATAAAAAAGAAATTCTAATAAAGATAAAATAATCAAATAAATTATACGAATAATGACTGAGAAGCCTCTCCACTAATTATTTGAATGTTTCTCTTTCGTCCTTTAATATT
>JBAIZZ010000043.1:0-35624 GCA_037355905.1 Heliconius aoede
TTTTTTTCCCATAAAACGTCATGCAGGGGTATTTATTCGTAGCGTTGCATTTAACTTCGTAACTCGCTAACGCAAATCAAATCATGTGCCGGACGCCCATTTAATATTGCTTATATCGGATACTAGCGCGGGGCTGCTATTTATTTGCGTGCCGATTTTGATATTCTGAAATAAATATGGAAATCTTATATATTTTTTGGGTAACGCTGTATTCAGCATACAGGGAGCTTTTATTAAGACACTCCGGTCTTTTTTGTACTTAAAAATCAGCTTCACGCTGTAATCCCGCACACAGCAAGGTAGGCAGAGGGAATGTAGTGTTAAGACCCTCCGTACCCCACTTTCTGCCGAAAGAAAAATGAATAGTCAGGTCACCTAATCAAAGCTCAGAGTAGTCACTTCTTTTATCTGTATACTTAGCAAGTGTCAAATCTATAATTAATAGCTTTATACAAAATGTACTAACATTAGATAATAATTGCGTGTAATGCGACAATTTGTGGGTTCAGTTCTCAAGGAAGGAAGTTAAATAATTAATATTTTAATTTCTTCGATTTGTTGTCAAGGCAAAGCGCGGCGTTGAGTTCTGCCACTCAACACGTAATGCCTCTAGAATTCGGCAGAAAGTGGGGAACGGAGTGTCCTGATACCGAGGTTCCCTTTGCCTACCCTGCTGTGTGCGGGATACAGCGTGAAGCTGAAAAAAAATTTTACTAATATCCGAATGTTTGATGTGATAGAACGAGTCAAGTGGTTACTCAAAATGAGTCAAAGCAAAGCAAAAACCCGACAGACTTATAAAAGGTGAAACCAAAGATCTGAACTTATTAATATTTTCTACTTCACTCTCACGACTAGAGAGATAGACTAACGTGCCGGATGCGCGTTTAATATCGGTATCAGACACTCGCCTCGATACGGAAATTGAATTCTTTTACAGTTTTATAACGCTCCCTCAAGATAATCAGTGTCGATAATAAATACTCCTATAGATATTGCTTTATTGTTTATATTTACAGTTATTATAATACACTTTTATTAGAGTAAATAAGTACAAAAAATTACTTTGAAAATATCTTTCTTTCTTCTTCTGTAAATATGGTCCGTAGATAAAGAAAGAAGAGAACGGCGTCAGTTAACCGAGTAAAATTTTAACTTAAACTCCGAAAGACTCATAATTTTAAAATCAATATACATATTATAGCATTAGCAATAGTATCCCACATATAGCAGGGTAGGCAGAGGGAACTTAGTGTTAAAACACTCTGTCTTTCTGCCTTATTTTTCGGGGGATTACATGGTGAGCGAAGAAATGAAAATATTAATAAACCCCTGCATATAATCTATATTCTTATAATGGTATATCTAGTGACATATATCATTATAAGAATATAGATTATTGAAATAAATATACTTTGTGCCGAAGTTATTACTGTGTTTGTATTTATATATGAAAAAAATAATATAGAGCTATAAATCCCACCCTGTGACTCCTTCAGCTTTATTGCGGTAAATATTCGATCCAGAAACTCGTAGCCATTTTTATTGTGTAACCGTTTTATGCCTGTTTATATATTTTTGACTCACACTATTTTTACTCACAATGCCACGCTTTGTGAGTTTTCACCACAGCGAGAAAGTAGAATATTAAATTTCGTGGAATTGGAATCAAACCTACAACCCTAACGTTTACAGTCACAATCTGATTTATATTTTGAATATATAAATATACCTTTGAAGTTATCTATCAGAAGTTATCCGAAATCATCGTTAAAACAACCAGTTATATACTTATACATTTACACTCCAATGTGTAATATTTTTCACTAAAAAAGTATTGGCACTCGGCGGCGCATTGTACTTCTGTTTAAACGTTTTAAGCTGCCACTTATTTGTACAGAACACAACGAATCCAAAATAGCAGTTCCAGCTCGGCAAAATACAAATTGCTATCTTAATGACCGTTTTAAGGTCGTCGCGGTACAGTGGCACAAGGGTGTAACTGTAACGTGACGGTTGTGGGTGTAAACCCACTCGAGGTAATGAAATATTTATTTACGTTTATATTTCCATTTCTTCGCTCTGGTGTCGAGGCAAAGCGCTGCGTTGAGTTCACTCAACACGCAATGCCTCCAGAATTCGGTAGAAAGTGGAGAACGGAGTGTCTTTCCACAATGTTCCGTACAAAAATTGAAGGTTTCAACCTTTTTCTAAAATTCAAGCTCAGCTTAACCAGACCTCTCATCTGATACCTCTTTTGAACTAGCCGCTTTGATACCATTTTTATTTTACCTTTTACTTTTACCATTACTTTTACCTTTTAAGGCTATTATATTTCAGGAATTAACCACAAATGTTTAGTTTTCAGATTTTTTCCTGAACTTTAAAATTTAATTTTTCCTAGCACTACTTATAAGTTATTAAATTTGAAGTTTTCGGGCATTTGCACGCATTTTGTATAAAATGAACTGCAAATATAAGTATGTAATGATTTTGTAATGATTGTTCTATGAAGTACGTATAAATTTTTACTTTTCGGAGTTTCAGCTTGATATCTCTACGCAATGTCGAGATAAATGATCTTGACAGACGGACAGACAAACAGACGACAAAAAAGGTAAAGAATAAACAACTTACAGTGTAAAATAACATGTGACCATGCACAACGAAGTATGTCACAAGTACTAGTACATATTATAAAGTTTCTTGTTAACATATTTGTATAGATATTATTTTCAATTCTCATCGAGAAAAGACCCTCAACAATGTTGAATTGCTGTATCGATAATTCTGCGCGGGACCGATTGAACGAGACCGCAGCCAAATCACGTCTTTATTGTACGGTGAATGGGTGAATGGCTGAATGGTTTTCACCTGAAAGGATTAAAGCTTATTGAAAAGTTAATTTGAGGTCCTTTTTAGAATTGACTTCAAATACCTAGCTATTATATACTCAATAGGTGGGAAATGGACTTATTCACTCTATATGGTTCGGTACTTGTACCGAAAAAACGTCACTCTGATATATATATGTACTTTGTTTTCTGTCTTTCTGTAAAGACCACTTCTCTCATGATCTTATATATACTATAGCTTGAGACTTGACTTGAGATTCCTAATGCAAAAATTATTAAAATCGTAGGTTTACATTTTTTTACTTTCCATGGAGGAGATTCAATAGTATTGAAAAAAAAAATTACAATTTATTTATATATATATATAATAAAATTATGTAATAGGAGTCGCACTAGACCGCTCATTATTTTTGAAATTAACAATAATCTCTCTGTGGTATTCAAACTTTATTAAAATTATATGATATTGAAATCGATTAGCGTCTGCGAGTGCAAGAACTATAAAAATATATATAAGAGTGATGGAAAACATTAGATATATAATACTATTTTAACATTTAAAAATACTTGACGTTTATACTATAAATTTAAGCTTTTCGGGGTGGAGCAAACACTGGTTTCGATTATTTTTGATCTTCTTGGAAAAGGAATATGCGGCAGGTGTGTCAATATTAAAAAAAATATATTTCTTATTAAGTTTTGTTCATAACGAATGCTATCTAATAAAAAATAATGATTTGAACATATATTTTTCTGTCTAATTTCTATCCTCGATTATGTGTAATTATGGAACACATGCGTACAAACGGGCAATTCGAAAGTAATGGTAGACACCATCAAGATAAAAATGATCGATGTTGATCGATTTTTATATACAAACACACCTCGTATATTAAAAGATATACATTTTTTTTTCAATTATACTAAGAAATCGATTCGTGTCAATGTCACCTTACATTTACATGTCAAATAATCCTTGAAATCTTAATAGGATTTGGATTCTTGCACGCTCCGAAACCCATAATAAAAGAAGAGAACCGAACGGAATTTGGATTGATACATTTTGAAAATTATGCACCATATACATAATCTAAATTGACAATTTAGTTTAATATAGTGTAACATCTCTATGTCCATCTCGAAAACTGGATGGAAAGTGAAGAACGGAGTGTCTTAAGTCTGAGCTCCCTCTGCCTTACCTGCTATTCGCGAAAAAACGTGAAGCATGCCATCTAAACAAAAATGGACTTAAGTTCCCCATACCTCAATTATATACTAGGAATGTTAAACGCTTAATGTCTTGTGACCATAGATTGGCATCACATCCCAATATGGGGAATGTATTCCCATGATATGGTGACAGATACAAGATATTAATCCTCCCCCCCTTCTCCCTCTTCAAATTGGACAACAGCAATACCTACAGTGGAATGTGAACGAACAAATCGTTTCAAGTGTAGTGCGATATCAACAACAGTATATTTTCTGTTTCTAACTAGAGCATGGAGAACAAAAGATATATTCACAAAGGAATCCCTCTATTTTTTAACTAACGTTGTGAATGCGGAACTATTAATCTCTAGGACTTTCGCTTCAGCTAAGAAATATTTTTCGTTATCTCGTATATCATTTTTCATTATCTCAAATATATTATATTGAATTAAAACTGAAATATTTAGTCAATAGGCAGAGAATCGTACAATTTATATATATACATAACTACAGACGCATTACACACATTTGCTTAAACAATAAAAAAAGTAAGCCAGTCTACGAATAAATGTACTGTCAAAATGTCAGAATATACTCCACAAAATCTCTAGAAAATTGACTGTGATCTTTCTCATACATCATATTATATCCGTTTGAAATATATAAAACATATGAGAGAGGAAGTACGCATTGGCCAGGTTCAGTGTCCCCTTCCTTTGTTCGGAGCTTACGCTTAGTGGAGCAACTTTAGCAGTTTGTCGACATCGCTTTCTCTTTGCCTCGAATGTTTCTAAATGCGAAAAGCGTGTTCTTCAGATAACACGTATTACAAATTACAAATTAGCTTTGAATTTGAACTTTGTTTGCGGAATTATTGAAATATATATTATATCGTATACAAAAAAAGTCAAAGTATTTGAAATTATATTCTCTACTGTAAATTATAGTCGGTCGTGGCGCAAGGGACTGTAGACGCGTCGGGTTGTCGGTTCGATTCTCACTCGAAGTAGTGAAATACTTAAATTGTAATTTTTTCGCTCTAATGTTGAGATAAACTGTGGCGTTAATTTCCGCCGCCATGCCCCCCAGAAAATGTGTAAAATACGCCAGCAGAAAATAAATTCTTAAAATTACATACATAATAAAAAGTTAATAAAACAAATATTACCTACAATACTTACTTTTTTATGTACTTAAAATATTTAATATTGTACTATTTTCTACACTATAGAAGCCAAAACCAACCAATTACTATAAAATTTAATTTTAAATGAAAAATATGTACATTTGAATACGATTCATTCCACGTGGCATATACCCGCATTGCCGCGTAACGTAGATTAAAGATATTAAGTTTCTGCACATTTGTGCGCAGCTACGTTGTCCTTATACTTTACTATAAGAATGTTTTTTTTTTAATATTTAAAAGTATTTAATAAATATTTTGTTTATTTATTTTAATACAAAATAACATTATCTTGCCAGTAGTATTAGAAGTAATAAACGAGAAACAGCAGAGGAGAGAGGAGGAGAGAGAGTAGAGTGTATTTGTTAGAACATTTCAAGAGAGAGAGGGATATTTTACTCATGAAGCATCGTTGAATTTCAACAAAATATTGACTGACATATAGATAATTTAAAAATTTCATAAAATCTAAACTATATACACTTTATAATAAAAATAATTTATAAAATAATAATCACGAAATTTATTTCATTTTCTAAGCTCCAGTACTGACCTTTCATTAAGTCCACTCACCGAGAGAACCACTGTAAATAAAATATATTTTTAATTAGCCGCATTTCAAGTAGCTGACAAAGCACTTATCGTATTAGAAATGAATGGAGAATTAATAAGACGATTTATATTATATTAACAACTCCATTACAATTTTTAGTTAAAAAAAAAAGATAAAGCCCATGAAAGTTAGGTCGTAGTGAACTAAAATCGTTCGTTATAATTCCGTCGGCCCAGTATCAAGCTCACACAAGCACTTAACATATTTACGCAGCTTGCAATTTACATTTCTAGCAATTAAGAACCGTGCTTTCTATTCGAGATTCATATTTAGTTTTTGCTTCAAAAATAATTTTAAAAACTTTAAGTAGAATAATTTAGATTTTTTATTCACATGGCCCGAATACTTTGTAAGCTTACCAAATGGAATTAAAGGAATATTCTAAATAGAAATGTGGAGTGTTATCTGTTTTATATATAATATATATTAAGAAGAAAATGATAGCTATACAAATTCTGCATAAATGACTAAAGAGTAATTAAATAACTTTAATTTGTATAATCAGAGCTCGTATAATTTTTTATAAACGTTTTTTTAAAGATATCGAGAAGACATCGAGTTGAAATCCAAACCATATGTTAAGATATACGGTCCCTTGATTCCAGAAAAAGTCGTATTTCTCAATTTACTTTAAAAAAATGTGGCCGTGCATGTCTCAAAAAACTTTGACGCAGCGTAAGTTAAATACGTGCTTTTTGAAAACCCTGTATGCGCTCTGACCACTAATCCATACGTTGTCATCAAAGCTACGTCGAAATTCTTATACACTTATTACAACTTATTTATCACAAAGATACAAGATACTTAAAATTATCATTTGGCAAGAGAGAATACCATTTAATAAATATTTTTAATATTTTTAAAGCATTACACTTTATAAATATTAAATTTTAAAAGGGTCAGAAAAGTCGAAATCAACCTATAATTTTTTTATAAAGAGATTATTAATAGAAATAATTAAAGCAATTCTCAGTTCTCAGTGGTTGTTTCTCTGACGCGTTGCATTATTCTCACTTCCCACTACATTTGAACTTTAAATGATTGAGCTTTTCAAATCTAATTATTTTCCAAAACGTTTGTTTTCAATTCTCTTTTGAGTCATCAATTGTGGAAGCAGCTTAACCTAACTTCGCTAATTGACTCTTCTGAGTCGGTTTTCACTCAATTTAAGCTTTTTTTTTTCATTGAATTAATAAAATGTTGCTTTTCATTATTTTGCTTTTCATTATTTATTGTTTAAATATGCTCCATTGAGTGGACGTTGAGAATAAAGTTATATTCATTAAGGTTATATTTGTTTTCACTTCAGTCATCTGGATTTGTATTATTTTATAAATTTCATTACTTTCAGATATAGGTAATTATCGCTCAAAAATCTATTTAAATAGCATAAAACCAAATATTATATGTAATATATATTGAATGGATATGTTTTTCAATAAAAAATTACATACAATAAAAAATATTCGCTTAAAAACATGCACATTTTATTGAGAATGTAGTGTGACATTTCGGCGCTGAATTCCGCCACTCACTCTCCATTGCTCATATTCGCCTGTTTACATAGCAGCGGCAATGTACAAATATATTATAATCTAGGCATACATATAACTTACGCAAATATATCTAAGATAGATATGCCATTTAAATAATATTTATAGAATTTTGTCTAAGAAATCTTGGTCTAAGAAATTTGTTTTATTTAAAAAATGTACCAATTTCAAGACATTTACTCTTATTTACAGTATCATTATGTTATTTACTCTTATTGATCCTTTTCTATGAAATATCGATAAATATGTATCCATGCTCCAGGATTCCAGTTAAACTAAGGATTCTATATAAAGTTATTAGATTATTGTGATTTCTGAACGTATTCCAATGTTTATTTAGCTTATTTGCCAAACGTCGGTCGGTACTATATGGTAAATGAATTTAGTTTACTAAGAACAAACCTCAATGAATAATCTCAATATTATATCATGTATTTTACAATATATATATATATATTAATATTTTATTATCTTAAATAACAGAAACCTTAGATTTATAAATAGAAATGTATATATGAAGGTTGTGTTTTTGAAATTCATACTTTTTTTACATCAAATTAATTTTTTCAACTTCACGCTGTACCCCCGTATCCTGCTGTATAACCCTACCCAGGGGGTAGGCACAGTTTGATTGCACGCAGAAATATATAATTATATATATATATATAATTATATATATATATATATATATATATATATAGCTATAAGTTAATATATTCTCATGGAGAGTACGTGACTGCATATATTAAAGCGTGTAGTAACTTTTACGCAAAAATATACGAGTACGAGTATGTAGAAAATTGTGGTGTGATATAATGCAAGAGTTCCTTAATATTCTGACTAAACTTTAATATTAAAATATTCATGCATCTTCTTTATTCGTGATATATAAAGAGCGAAGCTACTTTATACGCCGCAGTTCCGTAATACATCTGTTGCTCATATATTATATAATAATAGGTTATATATTTATATATATAATAAGTTGAGTGGTGGCTTCTTATGTCTCATTATGGTATTTTTACTAATTAATTTAATTTCTTAACACATACATATTAACATTATAGCGCCTCAGCGCCACGACTGAGGCGTAAATGCTTAATTCGTGAATTTGATTCCCACTCGAGGAAATCAAAAATTTAATATTTTCATTTCCTCGCTCTTGCAACGTGCCAAAGCGTGGTTTGTCACGTTACAAGTTAGTTCTCCACTCAACACGCGATGCTTTCAGAATTCTGCAGAAAGTGGAGAACAGAAGTGTCTTAACACGAGGTTCCCAAGTTTGCTTACCCTGCTATGTGCGAGATACAGTGTAAAACTATATAACACCATACTAAAGATAAAACAACACTATTTATTATTACACTTTTAACATAGAATAAGCTACATAAAAAAGTATTGATTAACATTCTTGTAAATATAATAGTTATTTTGCAAGAGGTAATTTACTATAAGGGCTCAAGCACCAAGGGTGGGTCGGGCACGTCACGTCCACGCTGGGGGAGCGACACGGGGAAGCTCCTTGGGGATGATCACCAACGACTAAGTAAGTTTGAAAGTGTAATAAATTATTCCACTTCATCACGCAACTTGCATACTAATAAATTACTTCCTTAAAATTAAGTCGTCCACGATATCGTGATGTAGTTACAACATTTTGTAAAGTCACTAAGTAAAGAAATATCTTTAAAGTGAGGTTGATTTTTTGTAAATTTTCTAATTTGCTGAAAAAAAATAGTTAAAATTAAATTGTAAAAATTACTTGCAAAATAAAAATGATACACGAGTATCAGCGCCATTAGACTAGATCTTATATTGGAAAAACATATTCAATATAATTTTATTTAAATGTATCCATATGTTAATTTGAGAAAAAAGATCCAAAAAGTAGATGAAAGTGTTGAACACAATACAACCTACTGGAATAACATAGCACAGAAGACATAAATTTATTTGATATTTCTGATTGAGTCTTTTACGCACTTCAATTTTCATTAAACTATATATCTTTTCAAGTATAAATTTTTACATCTAACAAAAAATTCCTCTTAACAACCAAACAAATGCAAAATGTATATTTTTTATTACAACCGTAAACGGCATATGCAAATTGAAAGCAACAAAAAACGATTCAAAAACATTTTATCTGAAATATAGATAAAATAAAAACATCGTTATATTTATAAATCATGTACAATCTGTATTTCCACGCGTGTGTGTGTGACAGTGCAAAAACAGATCCAATCACGTAACTCGTGGACCTGAATGTAGCGTTCGTGCAAGAGATGGAAAACGTGATTGATGACGCCCAGAACAGCTTTATGTGATAGAAATAACTTATAAACTTATTTTAATTTTGATTTTGGTTTCATCATAAAAAATATAATGAAATGTAGAGCTGTGAAGAGTTTACTTATTAAAATAATGGTTAAATTATTTTCTTATAGTTCATAATTTTAAGATGCTTGACGCTCGTATGTTGATTGGTGGTTCGATCGCCACTCGAGGAAGTGAAATATTTATTTAAATTTATATTTTCATATGTGGAAAGTGGGGAACACTAGGTTCCCTCTGCCTAACTCTGCTGTGTGCGGGATGCAGCGTGAAGCTTATATTTGATACTAAAATAAGTTAAAATTTATGGTAATTAACAAATAAAATCAGTATCTCGGATCTCAATATTTATCTCAATGTGAAATCGAATTAACTAGATATAGTAACAACTGAGCCTAAAGATATCTACATTATAATGGTTTCCTATAACTATGCTGTGGACCAGGTCAGGGTATGATATAACAACAGAACTCCCTAAAGAGTAATTTAACCATGTTATGATGCAGAATGGTCCTTTTGCGATCATATACGTGTAAGTTACCTGCGTGGCATGCAACATAAATATATTTGTATTGTACATATGAGAATACACATGTATTTGATATTAATAATATATAACTAAATTAAACTTAAATGGTTGTGGATTTGAAGGCGATCTGGGGAGTATATGCTATTATTTGCTATTAATTGTTTCTTTTTTTATTTTCTCGTTGAGATATAATGTGTATAAAATTGAAGAAGAAACAAATTCTCATTAAATCGACCCTGTTTACTTACTAAACTATAAACAATTTTAAATTGAGACTAGTCGTGGTGCTGAGGCGTAATGGCGCATGCGAATGTAAAATAGAAAATTAAATTAATTTAATTTCCAATGCCTTCAGCATTCGGCAGAAAGTGGGGAATGGAAATGTCTTAATTAGGACTGAGTGTCTTAAAACTAATTTCCCAGGCTCCTCTCCCACACCTACTGCGTGCATTATACAATGTGAAGAGATTATAAAAAAAAAGAATAAATAATGTACATATATACATACAACAGTACGTACACAAGCGATCTTTGCCCAAAACTTGTATAATTAGCACACAACAATACGCATACGCAGTTAATGTTAGAAGTTGTAACGCAAACTGTCCGCGCACACGAGTACGTATGCGGCTTGATTAATGGCAGCCCTCCATTATTACAGAACATCGCTTGAACGAGTTTTCCATTTTCTCTTTAATATATTATATATTTTTTTTGGATCATACTATATTTTTCGTGACCTTATAATGATATCAGATTTAAGGAAGCCGTCTTTGGACAGCAGCACAAGCCTGTAAGCCCGTAAGTATAGATTGTAAGCGCCACGGTTATGCGATATTATTTCTAATAATGTATTATTATTTCCCATAGTGGAAATCAAACACAATTTCTTAGCTCTGGTATTAAGTCTAGGAAAGGTGCAGCGTTGAGTTTTACCACTCAAAATTTAATTTCGAAAATTTAGAAGAAAGTGGGGAATGGAATGTCTTAACACTAAGTTCCCTCGGCCTACCTTGCGGAATACAGTGTGAAGGTGAAAAAATAATAATAATCTCCATATGCTATAATTTATTGTTTCTAAGGCAATTATTTCTGTATTAGTTTTTGCTTCAAATAAACTACTAAAAAAAGTCAGGATTAACTATTAGAATGTGAACATCATCGAGTTACATTAAAGATTCGGCTCTAGTACATGGAAATGCTGCAACAGCTGACTGTGAAAATCAGCACGGGTTTCACTATTCTTCATTAGCGAATAATGTAGAACGACATGCCTTATAAATTTTATATATATATAGATACTGCAAGATATTGCAATAATGTTGTAGATTCGTATGAATAAAAAATATTGTCTTCAAGTAGGTATAAAGAAAATTTATTAATCGTTTCGTAGAATTTTAATTAATAAATGTTAAACTAATAATATGTTACGTAGTTACTACGAATAATATATTATATGCTTTAGATATGAGTATGTATGAGTTTGATTTTAATTTGATGCACTCACTGTACTGGAAGATACTTATTTGCTTCGGCTTCTTTGAAATATGATCTACTTAGAGTCTATATATTATAAAATTATATTATAAATAGTATAATATAATATTTTTGTTTAAAATAGAAATTCGCTTATCTTTATAATAATTAGTATCCTCTTAGTATTACTGCTGTCATTGTTTAAAAAGCTTATTTCTCTGAGAAGGAACTTAATTTATCCCAACGGAGTAGTGGTGTAAACTCTAGACTGTTAAGTGCACACTTTATTATAGTTTATAAAAGTTTTCGTGCTAAAAGTAAGTGGATCAACTCTTTCACCGGGATACAAGTTTATAGCAGTACTGATAACTAATGTACAAGTTAGCTATAGGCATGTAGGTATTAAAAGTATTTTATATTATTCTTTATTATCTGTTTCATGCTAATTATAAATGTGAACGTAAGTTTGTTTGTTACTCTTTCACACCATAATTATTCAACTGACTATCATGAATCTTTGTACACATATTCTTAAGTATAGAAGCATCAGCTCCATATCCTAACCCTTAGCATATGGGGTATTTTATAAAAGAAGTTTTTTTTTTAAGTATGTATTATCTATATATATATTAAATATGTTTTAATCTCTAGTAGTATAAATAGAAATAATAAAATAGAAGAATATTTTTAGAAAAATTGATCGTAGCGGCACTTGGAAACCGTCCA
This sequence comes from Heliconius aoede, assembly GCA_037355905.1. Classification (NCBI taxonomy): domain Eukaryota; kingdom Metazoa; phylum Arthropoda; class Insecta; order Lepidoptera; family Nymphalidae; genus Heliconius; species Heliconius aoede. Next base: position 12,485 of record JBAIZZ010000043.1, read on the forward strand.
AATGCTCTGACCACTGAGCCATAGGTTCTTATCTCTTATATGCTTTTACAAAAAACCAACTCAATGTCCCGCTTTTTTTCTCGACACCTGAGCGAAGAAATGGAAATATAAATGTAAATAAATACTTCATTCCTTCGAGTGGGGATCGAACCCACAACCAGTCGCGTTTACAGTTACAACTTTGTTCCCCTGCGCCACGGCTGGCCTCATACTTGTTACAAATTTATTTATATACAAAGTTATTTCCAGGTGTATCACTGGTATACATGATGGCCGTCCTGCCAGGGCTGCTCCCCTGGAGTGGCGGTGGGGGTGGCGCTGGTACTTGGTTCCTGTCTCTGTGCCATTTGCTTGGCGCTTTAGCACCTTGGTGTGGGTCCTTCCTGTACCATCTCTTTATGAATCACACGCAAGGAGCCGCCTTGTATCACAGATTGCTCCAGCTTGATATGCTGGGCATCTGGGTTAGCCAGAGTATAGGTAAGTGGATATTATAAGCCTAAATAATATTAGTAACGAAAATGTCATTCAAAAGTTTTAGTTTTCGTGTATATTTCTTAATTTTTTTTACATTACTACAAGGCTAATAGAAGTAGGCACGTTTTTTTCTTTATTATTTCACATCATGGAAGGAGAGGGTCCTGACAAACGGAGCCTACGTGTACCACACCGAATACTCGCTAGCTCTTCATAAATATATTATTATTTCTATATATTTCAGCTAAACAGAATGGTAAAATGGCAGAGGCAGGCCTTTTATAATTTCAACTCAATAAGAAACTCACAAAGGGTCGTGTTACTGAAGTCATTCATCATCACAAATTTAATCTTGTGATGATGTGAATGAATTAAATTCTTCTCAATTTGTCTCATTGTTTTAATATTTCTTAGGTATTTAGAGTACTACAATTTATGGTAGTAAGGGTAGGTTTTGATTGAGGACGGCCATACATAAGGAATTTTAAATATTTTAAAGCGTTACTTACATAGGTGGCTAGTGTATGTAAATAATTAGAAATGTACATAATTTGTACGAACTCAAAACCTCTTCAAAATCATCATAGGACAGTTTCTAAATATTTTTTTTACATATAGCAACAGAACATACCTACTACTTCAATAATGGTTCAGAATTTCTAGAATTTTCACATAACTTATAGGGCGATACGATAATCTTTCCGATTCCAAAATGAGCAATATGTGCGAAATTGTGTCAAGGCTATTTCCTTATCGCACGCCACGTCAAACTGTAATACTTGCTTTTTGTATACATTTACTTTGCCTATTGTGTATTTATGCCTTTATGTATATGCCGCATCTTACAAAGTAGACGAATCGAAGCATACATTCTTTATTTTACTTTATTTTTCAAAAATCTTTAAACATCTCAGTAATGTTTTTAAATTGGGAAACGGAGTGTTATAACACTAGGTTCACTCTTCCTACCCTGCTGTGTGCAGGATGGAAAAAGTTAAAAAAAAACCCAGCAAAGATTTTGTTCTTTACATTATTAAATTAACCACATTACAGTTTTGCGCTATTAATTTTATTATTTAGAGTTGTCTCTTTCATCTCATAAAAACAGTTTCACGTTATATCCCACACACAGTAGAGTAAGCAAAGGGAACCTAGTGTTAAGACACTCGGTTCCCCATTTGCCACCGAATTCCGGAGGCATTGCCTGTTGAGTGGCGGAACTCAACGCCACGTTTTGCCTTGATATCAAAATAAAGAAATGGCAATTTTAAATTTAAATAGATTTTTCATTTCCTCGAGTGAGGATTGAATCTACAACCAGTCGTGTTTATACCACGACTCATCTCGTCTTGCAAACTGTGCCCCTAGCCGCATTCGATCCTGTTAACATTTTGTACCTTCCAACCATGGTGCGATACCTCACACTTTATTAAGCATTGTTTAAAATTAAATAACATCATATATTTTCAACAAACGAAACGAGGGCACTGCGGCCTACGACGTAGCCGACATCTTAGTGACGCAAATACTAAAAATAATACGAAATATTTTACTACAACTGTCCCGTTTTGCCATTCAGGTTTATTTACTATTTATGAATCCTTTTTCCGAGTTGGCATAAAGTCACAATCTGCTGTAGGAGAGAATAGGATTTAAAATAAATAGAAAATTTCAGTGCTTTATGGCATATAAAAATCAAAATGTTGAATACACTGTAAATAAAAATAATAAAGAGGAATCACATATAATATATATTAAATAACTACAAATATAAATAGGCATATCTCCATTTCAAATTCCACATAATTACTGTTGCATATAAATTTCAAGTGAATTGAGTTCCTAAAAATGTGTACCAGCTGGTGAACGGGGTTTCCAAACAAACATCTGCTCAAAGATTAGTGATATAAATGGAGGTTTGCCTTTGGGACGGGACAGAATATGCCCTTCGTCAAACGCAATCCAGATCATAACTAATTTTCATATGTTTTTTAACTTCACACTGTCTCACACATACATAGCAGACTACACTATTCATTCCCCCCAAGTTGGAATCGAACTCATAACCGTCGCGTTAAGTGCCATTTTGTTTTCATAATGTACATAATCTAATATGATTTTATAAGTAATATATATTTTTGAAAAAATAATAATTCGGATATATTTGTCTGGATTCAAAACAAAGTCCAAATTAAATTATAGGAACGAAAACAAGACGTTTGGTTTCATAAACGAATGGAGAATGAATGAAGAAATATATTATTAGATTTCTTTGTCATATTACATGATATAAATATGTAGAAGTAATTTATCTAATATAGTTCATACTCACAGTCTGACACCGTCACACATAACCATGATAACACCAATTTTAAAATCAGCTTCAGCTTCACGCCGTATCCTGCAGTCAGCTGGGTAGGTAGTGTAGTAGTGTTAAGACACTCCGTCCCCAACTTTGCGACCAATTGTGTGGCCTTTACGTCGACACCAGAGCGAAGAAATAGAAATATGAATTTAAATTTTATTTCCTCGAGTGCGGATCGAACCCAAAACCAATCGGTTTACAGTCACACTTTGTGCCGCTTGCGCCACGACTGGCCGCGATATGGTATTAAATTTAATTTGGTTTATTATTCAGAATCAAATGTAATTGCTACATTATAATATGTAATACTTACAGTTCAGCGCGATCTCGGATGAAGTTAGTATTCCTATGGCGATACTTTAGCTATTATCACTTTAATCGTTCACGGCCAACTTGTTTCCACATTTATAATCGGCAATAAAAAGTTCTTACTAGAAATGTCTCTTGTTCTCAATGTATTATATTATAAAAAAAATTGAATTAAGGTAATGACTAACATTCACTCTGTCTACTCTGCTGCTGAAGCTTAAAAAAAATATCAAATATTTTATGTCATTAACATAAAATAATTTTTCATTCAAATCTTGAAACTGAACACAATGTGTATTAAAGTCACAATGACAAATCGATTGCATAAACACACGATGCAGTTCCAAAGTGTCGACGGCGCGTGTCGAAGTATTATTTATTTAATGGTTAACTATATTTGACCTACGGCATTGTTTCTATGGTTATAAAAATACATCAACAAACAACCGTTTTCTTTAATATTGTTATATTTTTAATATTACTATATGTGGTATTTGTGAAGTCAGTCGTGGCGCAGGACACCAAAGTATGATTGTAAACGCGACTAGTTGTGGGTTCTTATTCCAATCGAGGATTTATTCATAAATTAAAAAACTATTTAAAAATTAAAATTACACAAAAAAAAAGTAATTTAGGGTAGCCATACTCTTTTGATCCACAAAAAAGCTCTCTCAAAGTTTAATTACAGTCTATAAATATCCCCTAAGGCTTAAGTGACGGTTTGTACGTGGAATATCAATAATTTCGAAGAGTAGTGGCGCTGGGCTCTCGTAAGTCTTGCGGTACTCCAACCGGTGGGGGAACCCTTTAAATCGTCTTTTCCACTATGAATTATGTATTTATGTTGACATGAATCCATTTACATTTCAGTTGCGATGTTTCTGTGTATGATATAACTGAATTTGCATGTTCAATCATGTTTTATTGTCAACATAAAATTTTCTCTTTTAATAATGTTATTATTTATTATTTTACAATGTAAGTAATCTAAGACCTATAATTGGATAAAATCTGTACTTTTATATTTATCAAGAAAACGCATAAAAATTTAAACAAAATTTTATACGTTTTTTTTATAATAATATATATTTTTTAAATGTAAAAAATATCTATACTTAATAATAAATAATGAAAAGTATATGAACAGGTTTGTACTAAACATGGTTTTATAGGATAGCAGACAAAGCTACGAACAGTAAGTCACTTCATTCCGAATTTAACGGAACTTAAAAATTATGCTTAATTAATTTTAATTAAAGCTTAAATTAAAAAATAATTAAAGCGTTAACAGTGAGATAATATCCAACTGCGCCAGAATAACCTAATTTATGTATATTCTATCATTAATAGGTAATAATCTATCAGTATTTTGAAGATGCCTCAAAATGCCTTAGTGATGCGAGCCTGCAACAGTAATCACGACAGTTGTGGGTTCGATTCGTACTCGGGGAAATGCAATATTTTAATTCCTTCGCTCTGGTAACGAGACAAAGCTCTCGTGTTGAATTCTTTCACTCAACACGCAATACCTCAAGAACTTAACGGAAAATGGAGAACAATTGGGTACCGGATGATTAAAAATAATTTCCCAGGTTCCATCTGCCTATTCGCTATGAGCGGGTGAAATTAATTTCTTAACTGATAAAAAAGGTATATACAAAAAAAAACAGAAGAGTGTACACTACCTAACATAATAAATAACATAATTCAGAACACGTATATCTATAGAACCTTAATGCGGGAGTGGCAAATACACGCTTACAACCGTGAGCGACTCCATCACGCTAACACGCCGCCCCATATTAGATTTTGTCATGAAAATACTAATTTGTTATGCATTTTTAATACGCGTGGCTTGTGAATTCCTATTTAAATATTCAACACATTTCTGTCAGATTTCAGGATTGTTGGAATACTTTAGCGTGTGTTTTTTTTTATTATGTATTTAGCAGGGTAGAATGAGAGAATATGTATTGAAGCTTTTTTTAGTTTCACGCTGTTTTCCGCATGAAGCAGGATAAGCAGAGGGAATGCAGATGACGGGGTTAAGACACTTCAGTAGTCAAACAATTTTCGAAATTGCGTGTTGAGTGGAGGAACTCGAAACCACGCTTTGCCGTCTTACCAGGCTGAGAAATGAAAATTAGCTATTGCTACCCAAGTCATAGCGTGTTTAGCTCATGACATAGTTAATAGAGAAAAAAAATAAATAAACAATTATAAATAAATAAAAAAATAAACAATTTCAAAATATTCCTCAAAGTAAATAAGTAGGGCTCGATTTTCATGGACGTACAATCTTTGGCAACATAGTTAGAAAGTTGGTTGGTGTTGCTTATCAAGGTGAGGCGGCGGGTCAAGTGCAGCGCGCGCTTCACTACGTAAACTACATTTTTAACTTTATATAACGGTTAAGGGTTTATTTATTTTATGTAAATGTGTTTTTAACTATTTTTTAGCGACTTCACGGGCACAAGCGTGTGACTGTAACGCGACAGTGGGTTCGCTTCCCACTCGTGGAAATGAGTTGTTATTGTTTTTTAAATGAAACTATTTCATTTAAATTTATGTTAAAGCTCGAAAGGTATTTTTCTAGGCGTCAGCGAAAAATTTAAACCTATACTTAATATCTCAATAGTTGAATTATCGAAAGTTTGTCTGTGCAAAAGTCGCGGTGTTGCCATTAACATTTTTCGAGAAAATAATAACATACGTTGAGGACTCTCTATATAAGTAAAAACCATATTTTGAATGAAGACTCTGAAGCTATTCACCATGACGTATCTGCCTTACTGCGCCATAGTAAACCATGTAAATCAAATCTTTCTCGTGATGAATCTTGGGCTCTTAGTAATTTATAAAACGATGAAATAACAGTTTAATCCATTAAAGGTAAAAAAAATATTATTGCTATCGGATCAAAAGAAACATAAATACTTAAAAACACATCCGATTTAATAAAAAACACGTGAAAATTTAACATCTTGACATTAAAACTCTCGTGTAAATCTACCCAAGTTACCAAAAATAGCTAGCTAATAATAAAACCATGGTAAGTTCTACATACATTCGTATAATGTATATATTTAGTATTTTTTTATCTTTAATCTGTATTCAAACTAAAATAGCATGAAGAAAATATATGTATATTTAAATTTCTATTTCACGAGTACACGTGCTTTTTACGATGATAGGAAGTACTTTAAAGTCAATATATGTTTAGGTATGGTGTACAATATCAACGATTAAATCGTATTATAAATGCAAGCCAGGGCTGTATACAATGCAATTACTGAGCACTTGGCGATGCCGATGACGATTTGGCTGGAAATACGGGGAAATGGGTTATTTTCTATAATTATGTATAATCTATTGAACATTCACATAATTTATTTCTTTTTTATTTATACAAATCGTTCAAAGTTACACGGCGATAACTTCATTTGATTTTCGTTAGACATATATACAGGATTAATCAATAAAAATATTAAAAAAAAAAACGAAGAAAATTTTAAACAAAAATATTTATTAAAATTACTTACCTTATTTCTTAAGCAAACTGTATTCATAACTACCTCTCATTCCATTTATATTAGATCCAGAACTCGGCCCCTAATGGATTAGACTTTAAGAGGCCTCTGTCAACATTAACTGCTACGTTTTTCTCTTCTAAAACAATACGACGACGAGGGTCGCTCGTTTACGATTCTATTTTTGCATCCCGGAGTGGGTTAAAAGCAATAAAAACCGGTCAAGAGTGAGCTTCGTTCGTTTACAGAAAGTTTTGACCTTTTACTCGCTATTACTTTTTGTGGATTTAATGATATTTTTTTTATGAGATAAAGTAAATTATCTTCAAAGAATTAGTTTCCATGGCAATTATCTGTAATGACGAGTGTTTCTGAAATCGCTATAGCTACGCCGTAGCGTCGTAGCACTTAGAATTCCACTCATCATTCTGCGCATGCCATTCGAAGTAACTATTATGTGTTCTTGCTATAATAAACTAACTTTAATGAAAACTTTATAATTCAATTATTCTAACTTTATAATAAATTTACTAGTTACAAATAATAAAGCAATTTTACTATTTAACAGTGGAAATCACCCGTTGTTTGACTTAAACGCAATGGTTGTGGGTTAGTTTCCTGCTCGGAGAATAATCATTTTCATTCATCAAATTCATCAAAGTATGTAATTGAATGGAGAACAGTTACTAGTGCAAAGAAATGAAAATATTAAATATTCCATTATCTCAAGTGGGAATAATTTAAAAATTTTAAATTTAAATTAAACTTGAATAAGAATTACAGTTCGCTTATAATCACAATGCCGCAACACAATGTCACTAATGCATTACAAGATCTCTAAAGATCGAGTCCAAAGTGAAAATGAGGTCCCCAGATAGCATAAAATGTCAGCAGGCCCGCTGTCTGTGCAACCAGGTCGCCTTATTATCGCTTTCTCTCCACTTCGCTTTCATGACGAACGTAAACTATTGCTAGCTAGGTACTTTAATTAAAAACTTTCTCGCCATCGAGTCTGAATTGAAAAGCTTATATTTTTATTGATATTACCTAATTGGATTTTGAAGTGTTTGAGGGATGTTTGAAAGTGAATTATATCTGTATTTCTTTTTTTTTTTAATGAAAAAATATAAATGTGTAATGGGAAATGAGAAACGGAGTGTCTTAAGACTAGGTTCTCTTTGTATAGACTACTGTGAGCGGGATACAGCGTAAAGTTGATGAGAAAATATATAAAGATTCTCGTTTGGAAAAAGTTAGCTATAAATGATCATTCCTGGTTCGATTTTCCAAATACGGTAAAAATATTTATATTGAAATTGTGATTTACTTATATTATAGAAAAAAAAGAATTTAAATGAAGAATTTAATATAATTCATCGACACGTCCACGTTCGTAAATTCAAAAGTTCACACTCCACCCGATGAAAAGAATAATTTTCATTTCCTCGCACTAGTAAATTAGAATGAGCTGTGCCACTCAACACGGAATGTGCTCAATTTAGGAGAAACTGGAGAACTGAAGAACACTAGGTTCTCTTTGTCAACTCTTATTGAACGCGTGATACAGCATAAAAGCAAAAGAAAAAAAGAAAAGGAAATTAAGATAAAATACAAAGAAAGGTAATACTAAATCATTCAACAAAAGAAAACAAATAAAATAATATCAATAATAAGTGTCCAATATTTATTTATAAGCTTGCGCCGGCGTTACGCACTCACAACAGGAAATCATTAAGCTCTCCTAGCACCCTCTACATTTTTTAACAACAGAAGGGTTGCGGTCCCCACCTGAAGTGTATATAGGTGGATTACATACAAATTTTCATTATTCTCTTCTAAAAAACTTCATTTTTTATATCTTTTCGTATCTTTTAATTTTTGCATAAAGAATGGAAAGAACCTGTTGTTAAAACACTCCGTTCTCTGCATATTAAAATTGTTATGGATATTGATATATCCAACGTTCATAACCTAGTCAAGAAAAAATATATATTTGAAAGTTAAGATGTTTTTTATGGTATCATACGGATGACTTTTTTATAATACATAAAGAATATTATTGTTGTTTTTAATTCTTCACAAAATAACTTCACATTTTTTGATAATAGTCCTAGTTTTCCTTGTTTTGGTCAGCGAAGCTACAACCGTTGCATTTACAGTCACATACTTGTGCCTTGCTTTGACTCGATTATTATATTGCTTTAAAGTTAGGAAAATCATTATATTAGATTCCAGTGAGTTCAGCCACTGAACACGCAATGCCTCTTAAATTCGGAGGAAATTGAGAAGCGTATTGTCTCAACAGTACCTCTCTCTACCTACGCTGCTAAGTGTGGGAGTGTGAAACTGAAAAAAAAGCGGTTTTTTTAATTATATCAAATAAATATATTAGTTAAAATTTTCTGTTAAATACATTTCCTATTCAACCCTTGTGTAGTGACGAGGCTTCTATCAATTCACAATGTCGCTTGTTGCTGAAGTGCTTTTCATTTCACAATACTTAACCTATTTCTATTTTAATTATATATTATATATTTAATTATATATTATATATTCTATTTTAAACTTTTTTAATCCATACATCAAATAAAACTAAACAGAGTAGTTTATTTATGAACGACTGATATATAAACGTATAAAGAAAGATAACTAGTGTTTTGAACGTTAATTCCTCAATATCACTGAAATTGTATATATACCTTTCAATTTTGTAAATTTTTGAAAAAAGCGTTGAGCTCTTACATTTTGAAGTAGGTAAATTTATTATTAAATCAATTTTAACATCAACGTCGGCGCTCGAAGTGATCGCTATATTGTTGTTCACTTTATTTATTAATCTTTACACTATTTATTATTAACATTTACATAAAACAAAATTTAACAGTTGAGGAACTCATACATACACACACATATTCATCAGCTAAAGTCCAAATAACTTTTAGAAACTTCTATAATATTTAAAAGATTGTCCACTACCTCCCAATCGTTGAGTACTCTATCTGCTAAATGATTGGGAGGTAGTCCTTCTATATTATCATCATCAGCACATTAATGAGCTCATCAGATGAAGACTATAGGAAGCAAAAAAGAATATTATATGAACACACATACTACGTGCTTATAAAATTCTAAGTTGTTCCTCGCCTTTCCTGGGGTGCCATCGTCAGATCTTGGTGTCTTTGCCACCAATGGGAAAGTCCATTCTCAAATATAAAAACTGAGAAGTCGACACAAACGTAAAAGAAATTTAAAACTAACCATTATACTCGCATAGAAACTGTTCCTCTTAAAAAAAGAAGTTAGATTAAAAATACAAAAACGTGTTTTAGCCGCCTCTTTTTTACAATTCACGACTAGTTCGTTATCATTAACTTTTTCCTTCCTAAGAAAACTTTCCAAAGAGAAAAACTTTGTGCGAGAAATAATGAAAAGCTTTACATTAATAAGCTCTTACTTCACGCCCGACGACCAGAATATAGAATGAGATCTAATGTTACCTCATAATTCTATTCTTTGAATTTCAAAATATTCATTTTATTTCAAAATTGTTCTCTACTGATGATTTATGTCAAAACTTCACGCTGTATCCCGCACATAGCAGGGCAGACGTTGGGAACCTGGGAACCTAGTGTTAAGATATTCGGTTCTCAATAACACATTTGTGTTTCGAGTAGCGGAATTCAACGCCGCCTTTTGTCTCATTACCAGAGTGAAAAGAAAATAGTAAATTTATCATTTTCTTTTATGTTATTATGTTAGAATAATAAAAAAAAAATTTACGATTTGCTATTCACTTTGAGTTAAACTAAAATATTACATAACTATTTTTTTTTGTAGTTATAGATTATAAAGACAAAGAAGGAAATACAAGAACAATGCAAGAATAAAGGCAAAATGAAAATAGTTGTTCAGTCAGTCTATTTTTTAGTTTCAGTCTATTGTGATGCATAATGTGGTATTTTTGAAAGTCGTAGCAGTCGTAGACCAAGAAAACTTTAATTACAAAAATATTTTCTTATGCTTATTAATACATCAACGATTTTTTAAAGCAGTACTTTTACTTTTATAAAAAAAAACCTTTCTCGCAGAAGTGAAAATAAAATAGAAAGATCTGGAAAAATAGTCAAATTTATATAACCAAAGTATATTTAAAGTAAGATGGAATCCGACCAAGTAATCCACTCAAATATCTTAATCCCTCTATAAATAAGTGATTTACTTACATCACTTCCAGAGCCGCCAGCCGGATTTCATTGATCGACGTTATTTAAAAATTGTTATTAATAATTCTTTTATTTTAAGCATTGAAACTTTACTTAGTAGTAAGATTTAGAGCATGTCGTGATGTATACATTCAAACAGCGGCGTTAAACTCCGCCACTCAATACACAACGTCACTAGAATTCGGCAGAAACTAGAAACAGAACTCTCTTAGTGGAAATGGAGTGTCTTAAGCTAGTTATAGAAATATAATTTTTGAGCTATTTTGATTCTTTTATCTATCTTAAACTTTTATAGATTTTTTTTTGTAGGTACTTACTAAGAGATAACGCTAGTTAGCCATTTCACGCCACCCAGCACTTAAAACAGATCCGTAACATTGTTAATAATATAAAAAATTATAAATAATTATGGCTCTCTATCTATATTTTCTGTCCAAACATTTTTAGTTTTAATAAAACAGGAATCCGACCGCGAAATCGTTTACTGCCAGATGGTGGATCTTACACAGAGATTTTCCAGAGTGCGACTTTAACGACACTTTCGGCTCACAGCGCCTCGGGATCTTCATTAATATTAATATTATAAAAAGGCTCCATTATTTCGTAATACAACAGTAGAAGTCTTAATATAAAAAATAAAATAGGTATTCTATAAATACAATGTACTATTATTAATATTGACTCCCTCTCTCCGGAATTAATTATTTTTTCACTATGATATAGTGAAAAAGTAAAAATAATAAGGCATAGTGCGAGGTTAAGTTTTTCAATTTAACACGCAATGACTTAGAACTTGGGTGGAAAGTAGTAAACGGAGTCTTTTAACACTAAGTTTCCTCTGCCCATATTACTAACAAAGTGATTTGGCTAAATTTCTTAATTCACAATACAATAGTCTCAGTATTCAAAATAAGGAAGTAGTTTTAAAATAAAACGTTATTCATATGATTTTGATAATTATTGTTTACTTAAAACACAAGTCACAAAAAAAAACAAATATCGATTGGCATTCGAATCCACTACTCTTATTCATCTATACTTACTATATCAGCTACGTAACAAAGCCATCGTTCATAATTAATTTATTTTTATAGAATTTTTTACTCGTTACTGAGGGCTGAAGTTACAAATAACAATGTTGGATAGGGATTAAAAATAATCTAGTTAAAAACTAGAACACTGTTTCACTATTCGCTATGCGGTTTTTTAATAGATTTAAAAAAGTATCATCTTCTACATCTGCAGCCACTACAACTACTACTTCGCAGAGCATTTGGAGAATAAAATATTTTAGAAGTACGAACTATACAGATAAATAGCATTTTTAATAAGTTATCTTTTAAATATTAATAGTATGAGGCCGTCGTGGCGTATACAAGGGTGTGACTGTAACGCGACGGTTGTGGGTTCGATCTGTACTCGAGGGGATGAAAAATTCGACGGAAAGTGGGGAACTGAGTGATACAGTGTGAAACTATGAAAAGAATTGCAGTATAGATCCTGTTGCAACGCTATGCTTGTACGTTTTCAGTTCATTCTGTAAATTTCATATCACAGAATGAATTTCCTCATAATGAATGATAAAAAATCAAATATAATTAGACAAAATTATAAAATTATAATATATTAAAATCTTGTAATTGATCCATAATATAATTTCTGTTATGCAAAATTAATTATAATTATAACTTTAAGGTGCCTTTTAATATTAAATACCAACATATTGTGTAAAAGTAAAAACCTACTTATACTAACTACAGTTAATATATTCATTTAAAGTTTGAATCTTACTGTATATACTCGCATATGCATATTAAACCAGTTTGCAAACAATATCTAAGTAACGTAAGGGACTAAGTAACATCCAAGTAACGGAGGCCACGCTTGATCTAAACAGACCTTCGTAATGGGGTCGGCTTAACTTTCTCATACATTATTTATATTATACTATACTTTCTATAGGAACTACGTGGAGTTATCGAACCCCTAGGAATTTCTCTCACTACTCTCCTCAAGAAACCTTCATGTCTAATTTAAGCGCTTAGTTATCGCAATGCAGTTTCGACTGTCCATTACGGGTCAGTCAGTCAGTAACGGAATATTTTTGTACAGATTTCCTTTTTTATTTATTTTCTCATATCTGTTAGTGTGTGTAAATAAAATGATGGATTACAATTTTTTGTACAATCCATTATGGGTGTCAAATGAGAGGGTTTGATTTGTAAAATAAAATATAGAATAACATGAAAACACTCAACATCTAGAGACTGAAGATTGAGCTAAAAGGTGGTAAAGCAAAATTCGACGTAAAGTGAGAAACGGCACTATCTTAATGCGAACAGAGTGTCCCCGGCTCCCTGTTATTCGCAGGATACAAGTGGGGCCAGAAATAATATTATTAATCGTCTTCAAATTATTCGATATGGACTCAATTAATAATATTTTTTAGTATTGTATTATTTATATACATATGTTTAATAAACAAATAACATCAATAAATCTTTATAACAAAATGAAAAAGGAATAAATCTCCCTTATATAACAAATGTAGACTCAATAGACGCTGCATTTCCGTTGTATTTCTTCCGGTGTCCTTCGGGAATGCGGGCTTCTTGCACTTGCATTGTGGCAAGTTGAAATCCGCTTTTATTTAATGTGTTATCGGCACTTTCAGTTGGTTACGACTGAAAACTATAGTATATATTATTAACATTACAATGTTTATTTATTAGCTTGTATAAAAAATTTGTCTAAAATTATATTGTACGTTCACTATTTAACCCGGTAGACAAAGGACCCCTGGTGTTGAGACGTTCCGTCTCTCATTTGCTAACCATTTATGAGACGTTGAGGGTTGAATGGTAAAACTCAACTCTGTGCTTTATTACTTTCCTCTATGGTCCACGTGAATAGTCAGTGTTGCCAGGTATATACGACTTGGATACAAATTTTCCCCAATGTAATTATTTTATAACTTTCTTAAACCATTCACGGAATGTTACGTATAAAATAGTAGTAATATTCACAACAAATATAATTAATATACAATTCTCCATTTACAAAAGACTAAAGGGTGTGTGTGATACACGAAAAAAAAGTAATAACATAAAAATGCCAATATCTTCACAACATACTATATATCATATACTCAGTAAGTCTACTTAATAATCGTTATTACGGTTGCAGCAACAAAATATTCAGCTTCTTAAACCTAGTGCTAAGACACTCCGTTCCCCATTTTCTGCCAAATTCTGAAGGCATTGCGTGTTGAGTGGCAGAACTCTACACCGTGCTTTGCCTCGACACCAGAGCGAAATATTTTTTTGTTACTTATATTCGCAAATACGAGTATATTCTCTTGTAAAAGCTAAATAAAAATACCTCTGAGACTCAAAAGGTAACAAAAAAGATAAATGACACCTACCTACATATATTAAGACTGTATACATGAAAGTGATTATCACATAATTCATCCAATTTAATTAAACAATTTAATTAATTATAAGCTTTAAGCTAAATTGTAAGCAGAAAGACAAACGTGATTTAATGTAACACAATTTCAATATCACAATAATAAAATACTCTTATTTAGAAACATATTATTTTAAACATTATCCGTTATTATGTATTTATTTATCTATAATTATCTCTTGTGGGTTTGATTTCCATCCGAAGTCACTATATGAGGGTTGCAAGCGTACAGTTTCATGATTTACAATAGATATAGTAAGCTTGGAAACATAATGGACATCGGAGAGTTAAGTAAGTTTTTGTTTTAAGAAAATGTACAAAAATCAACACATGCACAGAAAATATAAGAAGAAATGAAATAAAAATTAAATATTACGATGCACCACAGTAAATTTCAAAAGTAAATTTAAAATTCATTTTCTAACAAAAATTAGGAAATCACCGAATATAGTCTAAACATTTTTATAGAATCAATATTGAACAGGCGCCCCTCGGACTACGACGAGTCCGCGGATGCTAATATTTGCGAATAATTAATGCGGATTATTCGGAATGGCTTTAAATAATGGACGGTGTAGCGTTACAATAATATGATCGTTTATCAAACTGATAGCTTGTTTCAAACAATTACATTCATAATTTAAATGTAAAAGTTATATATTGTCTATTACTTTTGCACGCTATTTAAATGTAGTATTTTTTTGTGTATGGGAAAAATAAGGTATCCCACACACAACAGAGGTAGGCAGAGGAAACCTCGTGTAACGCGTGTTAATGCGTTAGTAACATTTTTTTAATGAATTATTATGTTTTAAAATCAAATAATTTTTTTATGTGATTAATACTGTAAGCCTTACATGTCAGCTGAACGTGTCGTGAAATATCAATTGAAAACACTTTTAACATTTGAAATATTACAATATTTCGACTAAAACTTAACTGTAACTTAGACTGTAAACTTTGAAAGAAATTGGAATTTGTTGAAAATTTAAAAATATTCCACAATCTTCTTATATTAGTTTTTTGTATAACCTTTTTTACAAGAAATATGATAAGTTTTTATACTTGACTTAAAAAAGTAGAGCACATTGGTTATTAAAATATCATTACAAGGAACATAGTTTTATATGTGTACAATGTGTACAAACCTATCTATACTAATATTATAAAAAGGAAACACGCAATATCTACCGGACCGACTTCAAAAAATCTTTCACTATTAGGAAGCTGTAAACATGACTTAATAGGAAATGAATGATTTAATAGGAAGCCAACGTTAGTTTGTACCCCTGCTTACTGCTAGTAAATGTTAAATAAGCAATAAATTAATAAATATATAGTGACAAAATACACATAGGAAAATATGCTAAATTAAAAAAAAACAACTAGTTGCATGATTGTATGTCAACGGAAAGTAAAACTTTCTGCAATATATCATATTGTAAATATCCCTTTTTGAGTTTTTCCTTAGCTTGTACTATAATTTCTCACTTATTGTGAGATAATACAACACGACAAAATCTCATAATTGTAGGGCCACAGAGAGTAACCCTCCGATCTCTTAATAGCGTTAAATAAGAATCTTAATTTTTTTTTCTGCGCTCCAAGGGACCGTAGACCTGTAAATTTAATATTAATATATTGTATAGGAAAAACGATATAAATATAATTACAATTATTAACTGTTTTATTTTATTTGACCAATAAACTAAACTAGTCT
This sequence comes from Heliconius aoede, assembly GCA_037355905.1. NCBI lineage: Eukaryota > Metazoa > Arthropoda > Insecta > Lepidoptera > Nymphalidae > Heliconius > Heliconius aoede. The sequence continues at coordinate 28,580 of JBAIZZ010000043.1, forward strand.
CCAGTAAAAAAACACTAAAATAAAGGCCAGTCGTGGCGCAGGCACACGCGTGCGACTTAACGTGGCGATTTCGTTTCCCACTCTGTCAGGCAGGCATGTGCGCCGACCGCGTGAACCTACAACAAAAAAAGCATCAATTTATTCTATTTCCATAATAATGTAGAGAGTAGAACCTAGTGTGACCTTCTAATCAGAGCGAAGAAATGAAAATAATTTATTCCCTCAAGTGAGACGATGTACTACCCATCCTCTAACGAGCTAAGATAATTAAATAATTATATAAAAAACTACATAATTATTAGAAAACAATCTAACAAGCTAATTAATAAAAGAATTCCACAATTACTAGTATTTATCCTGTCTTCGAAGAAAATCTATAATCGTAATATTACAATGTTATATAAACATTCAAGCACTCTACAAAGTCAAAGTTAAGAAGGAACATACTTCACTTTCTGAATGTCAAATAATTGAGTTTTTTTAAATTAATTTTATAAAAAATAATAACATATTTAATACAATACTAGAAACACTCGTCTCACGTATTTTTAAATAATGTATAATGTGAATGAAGCCTTACAAGATTAAGTATTATCTGTGAACGTGCTCGTAGTTATCTAATGGCGCACTTTTCTATTACATAACTATATTTTCTGTTATATAGTTACAAATGCACTAACAAATTATCAAGTTTATTTTTATGAACCATGGTAATTTGTTATTGATAGGTACATGGTATTTTATGGGGAACTAACTCTCTTCCCCTGCTTTATCACTAGGCCTCAGCCTATCCTGTTTGCGGGATAAAGCGTGAAGCTGATTTGATTTTAAAACAATTTAAGAAAGTTCGGTAAAAATATGAAATAAACATTCTTTTATATATTAATTCCTGAGTTTAGCGAAATCAACCAAATAAAATCATCTTTATAACAACTATTTAAATTAGAATGCGGTTAGCTGTTCTACTCGTATATATATTCTGTGATCTACGAGTACGTATTGTATGTGATAAAGGTGGGGTAACAATAACGGTAACCTTTGAGGTTCCAGCTCAAGGCCGTGTTCGCTGCGCCTATCACTATTTGAGGCTATTTCTTTAGAAAGCCTTCAATATCGGTCTGTATTAGACGTGATAAAAGAACCAGTAGTAAATTGGTTTCTATATATTTTTGAGGATCCGCATATAGATAGATAGAACGAAAATTTAAAGTAGGAATGGATTCGAGGAGGTGCTAGTTCAAATCCTACTACGTAAATTTTTTTTAGGTGATCTTAAAATCTATCTCGATCTATTTTTAGTTATCCGAATGATTTTAAAACCATAAATCATATCAGAGTTAGAAAGTGGAAATTATTTAAGTGTTATTTCCCCTTGAGAGGTTCAAACCCTGAACAATTGAGTGAAACTATCTTACTGCGTCATAATCACCTCTATATATACTTTCATAGCTTCACGCTGTATACCGCACATAGCAGAATCGATAGAGAAAACTTAGTGCTAAGACACTTCGGTCTCCGTTGAGACACTTCTATTTCCCACTTTTCGCCGAATTTTTGAGGCATTGCACGTCTTTCTATTGCGTGTTTGTAAACACTTTATAATTAGTCATTTAATATAATGACCGAGGAAATTATCTATCGTGAGATAGTAATTAGAAATTTACGTCATAATATTTATTAATGATAGTAATTGGAAATGTTTTTGTTTTTATACATGATTTTATTAAATTAATAAAAATAAACATTTTTATCCTACATGAGATTAAATAAAATATATAAACAAAAACGAATCATAAAATATTATATCTACAATCCGCGAGGTCTAAGCATAGCTTTACATTTACGGGTACATATATAGATATAGAGATATTCATAAGTAATATGAATGTGTCGTCTCTTGCTTGGCTGGACTATCCAGATTGAAAAATTATTTTAATATACAAAATTAATAGCTTGACGCCGCATATAGCAGTGCTGACACAATTCGATCCTCACACTCCCCCAACCTTTCTAGACATAACGTGTTGAGTGGCAGAACTTAAAACTGTGCCTTGTTTTATAACTAAAGCGAGAAAAAAAATCATACCCCCAAGTGGGAATTGAACTTTCGAGCGTTGTATTTATTGGCAGTCGATGTGCTCTTGCACTGCAACGGTCTCTAAAAAAAATATTTCATACATAAATATTTCTTTGGCTTAGACTGAATTCACAAATATCGCGTGCGTAAGAAATTTTCTTGCTATTCCATAATAATCTAACATATTCCATAGCTAATATTTGAACATGGCGGTGTGTTTGTATTAACTGCTGGTAGGTAATCAACATTTCTACGTAAATAGGGCTCCGTTTATTGACAAATTCGTAAATATGAGGTTAAAAAACGATTATAGTTTTGAATATGATATTTTTAGTGATATAAAGAGACATGAGGTCAATAGTGGCGTAAGGGCACAAAGTGCCACTGTAAACGCAACAGATTGTAGAGTTTGTTTGACACTCCAGGAAATGAAATATGAAATTTTTCGATTTTTCATATTTCGAGTTTTGAGACAAAGCATGGCGTTGAACTCCACCAATAAATACGCAATGCCTCCAGAAATCCAGAATTGCCTCCAAAATGGGGAATGGAGTGCTTTCTTTTCATTACGTTCCCACTGCCTACCCTGTGTGCCTAAGTGCGGCGTGACAGAACGTGACCTTAAAAAGAAAAGTATAATTTAATGAAAGTCGAAATGACCAAATTAAAATAAGAATTATCTGTTTCAAAGAAATTGAAAAGAAACTTGGCACAATTTTAAAACGAATAGGTATAGATGGCATATTATCTACATTTAACCTGACCATAAATGTATATTATTATTATAATTATATAATAATATGTTTCCGATCGTGATTTATGTATATGGGTATATACATCATCAGCATGCAGGCCGCTGCGTGATTGCATTGGGAAAACCTTATATTAAAATATGTAAATCTTATAATGAATTTTATTAATATTGTTTACTATCATTAGATCGTGTCTTCTGTTTGTGAAAAATTCATAATGCATTGACATTATAAGAGTTATAACATATATTAAGAGTTAACAACTAGGTTTAATAAAAATCTAAAAAGATCAAAATATCGTAAGACTCGTTCTGTGATTAAACTTTTGGATATTATTTATTTATTTAAAAATAGTAGAATTACTATTAAAAGATTATTTTATAAAAGTTACTCCACTTTTTCATATACATTTAATGCAGGCTTGGAGTGGTCTACAAAAGCGGGTTACCGTTGGCTATAAACTCCCGAACTCGTAAAAGTTACATACCTCTCTCTAAAGCTTTAATTCTCTAAATGAACGCGTTCTGTGGAGCAAAGCCACTACAAAAATATTCAGAACCAATTAGGACACTGTGTGGAATATGATTAGAATATAGAGTGCACTGGTTTATTTGGTCAATGTTAACTTTTGCGTTTGCCTTTCTCTGATTTCTTGATATTTTAACAAAGGGAGTGAGTGTAGTGACAGTTCCATTTGTTACAAACATTGACATTTTTTCGTTATTTGTCCAATAAATACACCACTAATATATTTTTTTTAATTTCACGCTGTATCCCGCACATAACTGAATAGGCCGAGGGAATCTGGGAACCTGGTTAGACACTCTGCTGTCACTCAGACATTTCCATTTCCTCCGCTGAATTCTTAAAGCAGTGCTATCACTCATTATAAAAACATATTCTCCTTATAATATAAATGTTACATTAAAAGTCATTTATTTAAATTTTTATTCTCACTTTGTCGCTCCGGTGTCTCTGGTGGAAAAAACTAAATTCCCTCTGCCTACTCTGCAGTGTGCGGGATACAGTGTAACTATTATAAACATTGATTCAATTCGCAGAATGTAAAATTGGTTGGATTAATCCACTGTATCTGATAACAAATGACGCATATGAACTTTGATATTGAGACGATTGATAAACTTGCAGATATAACTCTACTACTAAAAAGGAATAAATTAACAGCAACACAAGTAAAATACGATATATTCAATACACATATATGTACTAAATGAGATCGAGCCAACGATTTCGTTTCGTCAGTCACTAAATAAGTACCACCCCAACGGTATTCTTATTGCCGTTAACGAGAAAAAAATAAAAACCTACCAAACACGTGAAATTTATTTATAATGGTGTATCCATAGTCTTTACGAAAGTAATGTAATAACTATAATAATATGAAATGACAATTAATACAAATAAAATAAAAAAAAATGTTTTACTTTTGCAATCTTGGGATCTGCTTGAGACGATTGCTTTAAGAAATTAAATGAAGTTTGTAACTTCATTTTCATTATTATTATCATTCGTCGACTTCATAATATTCTTCCACATGTTTTTAGAAGCCGTCGAGACACAGCGGCACCGCGTCTAACTGTAAACGCGACGGTTGTGGGTTTGATTGTCACTCATAAGAATTATTTGGAAATTAATTATTTTCATCTCCATCATCCACTACTCAGCACATAATGTCTTAAAAATTAGACAGGGCGATGGAATCGGAGTATATTAACACTTATGTTTCTTCTCCCTATCTATTATGATTATTTATTTTTTTAATTTTCTAACTATAAAAAAATTACTTCCTCGAAACAAAGTGTAAAAATATTAAATACTTTCACGATTCTTGCACAATGTCAGGGTAGGCACTGATGGAGTTCTCCTTACTCTATTTTCCAAATTTTTTTTAAATTATTTATTCGAAGCCGTGCCTCTAAAAAATTTACCGAAATGAAGAAAATATAAAAAAAAAATATAAATTTACTATTGAAAGTTATTCCCGATATATCTCCATGAAGATATATAGGCTAATCTTAAATCTTTAGTCCGATTCCTCAATTTACTTGCAGGTCAGCCATTACGTAGTCTGCGGTCGTTTATATGTTGGGTTGGGGAGGCCGAGGTCGTCTATTTGAAGTTCAATCTTTGGAAACTAAAATACCAACCCTCTTAACCGATTACCAATATAGTATATGAATTTAGAGCTCTTTCAGATCAAGATTAAAGCTTTATGTATGTATACTTATTATTACCAGACACATTAGGTGGGCCTGTACTCCTGCTAGACGACCTAAAGGTAGTTTTAAATTGGGGCAAATGACGTTAAACTATCAAGCTCAAATTTCAAATATATAATTTACTGTTTTAAGACCTCCTATACGAACCCACACGAATTCAAAAATCTCAGTCATCAATCAATCAATCATCCTCCCAGACAGATCAATCAGGTTCCTAGTAATGAGGAAAAGGGCGGGATTAAGTTTCGCCATTCAACACGCAATATCTCTAAAATTCGACGGAAATTGAAAATCGGAGTGTTTTAACACTACTATTCCCACTTACCCTACTATGTGCGGGATACAGCATGATGTTAAAAATTTATATACATTATTATTACATCTTGCTCACTTGTATCAGCGTTAAATAAAGCAACTCCAACTTTCCGAGCAGCAAACTTAACGTTACAAAGCTAGTAAATTATGTTAGAGCCTCCACTTTAAAACAAGCTTAAACCTCATTGTACTGCACAGTCGACGTAGATTCCTTACGTAAATATGTGAGTACACAAATGTAAAACCAGATGTATAAAAATGTAGTTTTATATATGCTTATCATATTAAATAAGCACGCTGTGTGGTTTTAGTTTAGGTAAATTACTTCAAATCTTAGAAAATATAAATGAGAATTTTACATGAAAACTAACTTTATGAAGAATAGATTTTTTTTTCTAGTTTCTTGCTGTAACCCACACATAGGGTAGGCAGAGGGAACTTAGGAACCTTGTGCTAAGACATTCCGTTCCCCACTTTCCATCATATTCTGCAAGCATTACGTGTTGACTGACGGCTCACAGAGCGAAAAAAATGTAAATATTTCATTTCCTCAAGTGGGAATTGAACCCACAACCTGTCGCGCATATGCTTCCGCGCCACAACTATCATAAAGTAAATTAATAATAAATATATTACAGTTGATTTGCATCATCAATATTTTAAATAAAAATAAAATGTTCATAGTACTTATAAATAAAAGAAAAATAGAAAGCAACGTCCATGGTTATTTTATAGAATCATAGGAGATATCCCATAAAGTAAATGGTTTTGAAACTCAAAATTGAATCACCCATCAAAACTTTTGAAACGTAGCGAAGTTTGGGTGAAATTGAATCTAAACAAATTTCTATGAAAGGCCCAACTAAGGTATTTGCATAGGTACGGGTAGGTTTAATTCAATTAATACACTTCAGGAAGCCCGGTGAAGCTTTTGAGCACAACTTGTCAATGTAATAGTTATATTCATTCTGATTTCTCGGGACTAAGACTTATAATATATATAGAGAACTACAAACTAAATGTATATTTGTTTTTTTTAGGTATAAGTACTGGTAAAAAATAAATCAGTTTGTAATTGTACGTACTTTTAAGCCGTTACCTATTATTTTCTCATTTTTTATGATATTTTCACTCAAACACTAGACTTCGTCTGCCTGTCCAGCTTTGTGCGGGATACAGCGTGAAGCCGATGATATTAACAAGATAAAACAAAAATCAAAGTTATTTAAAAGTTTAATAAAATTGAAGAAAGAAATCTTTAGTTAAGTAATTTTGGTTTTTATTTTAATAGCGTAATTTTACTTTTCTATATTTTCTATTATTATTTAATTTAAAAATACTTCGGACCTTAATATGTAAGATATCATATCTTAAACATATAAAGATATATATTGTAACGGGGGAGCCAGGTTCATTTTTATCTAGCTCCCCTTTGAGAATAAAATGTAAAGTTAAAGAGAATATAAAAATAGGTTAAACCTTTTTTTTCTCCTTTGCATTGGTTTGAAAATGGTACAAACTCTCTGTTTGCACGCAAGCGTTGAATTTACGTTAACAATTGTGGTAACAGTGCCGAGTGCGTTTTACGACTACGACACTTGCAGTGATATAATTTGCGTCTTCATACAGTAAAAGCAAATTGCATATCTCTAAAGTTAAAT